>VYZQ01004461.1:40012-85076 GCA_013400655.1 Mystacornis crossleyi
TTTGTGCATCCTTCTTGACTCCGACTCTTTGGTCATGGTTGCCAGGCAGTGAGGAAGTACGCTGCCACAGCTGTTGCTCTGTCCTAATGGTAAATGTCCCTGCAGGAAATTTTGTAAATACATGCTTAAAACTGTATTTCAAGACTTTTTTAATCAGCAATGGCAAAACAATGTGCTTTGTCATGGACATTATGTCATGTCATATCAATCAGCCATGGATATTTCCATTGTGTACAGTCTCTACTAGGCCAAAATGTTTTCAAAGTAGTACCTCCACCTTCCTGCTGTTTGTTGATTTACCATGTCACAAATAAAAAGTATTTTCACTTTATACATAACTTTATCTTTACCATTTAGAGGCCTTCAGTAGGAAAGAAAACAACAAGTTGTGTCTCTAGAACCAACTTAAACCAGCCTGAAAATACAATCCTTTGAGACAGAAATCGTGCATTTATGATTAATGTACTACAGCACGGCATTTCCAGAGATCAGACGAATGGCTGGAAGTACAGAAGGTTTCATATACATTCCCATTTGTTAATAAACCTGAAATCCTTTCAAAGTCAACTTGATATGGGAATTTGGGGGGTCACATAATGCTTCGGGTGCTACCCAGCCTTCCCTCTAACACAAGGCAGGATTTCCTGCAGAGGCTGGAAGGCTGTAAATAGCACCAGCCACATACTTTGTTTGCGATGTTGCGTCCCAGCGTAGCACTGCTGAAGTGGGGAGACACAGACGGGGCCGTTTTCTTGCGGGGTAAAGTATCGCTCAGGTACGTGCACTCCCTGTGCTGCTTCTTGCGCTCCTCCAGATTTCTGAAATGCTTCATGGGGAATTTGTTACAGTTTTGACAAAATTAATTGAAGCACTTGAACAGTTATACTTTATATGGAAAATACTGAAGATGATAGTCTGGAAAAGAACAAAATCTAACACACAAAGCACCTCCTGCTTCACAGTGCTTTCCAGCACATTAAAGTCATACTGATTTAAAAAATGCATTAAATTCATGTGCACATTTTATGTACATGTCCCTGTATCTTTTCTTTGGTGTTAACAATTCAAGTCTAGTGTACAAGTGGAACCCAATTACAAAGGAAAACTTTTCCCTAGAAGTTATTCTAATGAATTGGTGGCTTAAAACGAATACAGCTTTTGAAAGGCGTTGTTCAAATGTATATGAAAAATTAATTTAGGAGTTCACACATACATTATTGCTGCAAGTCCTCTGACAGTTACAATGGCTCCTGAATATTAATATTTGCCTCTGTATTATTAATATAAGGTGAATTTTTGTTCAGTAACATTCTATAATACATTGTGTTGATTTTTAAATGAGCAGTGCCTTTAAGTGCAACGCTCTGCAAGCACAATCAACTTACAGTCTATCACTTTAAAGTCCTCACACATATATCAACTTCGTGGCCACCACACCAAAAGGAAACAAAACAAAATAATCCCAAGTTACCAGCTTTGAATCTGTTACCTGTTGTTGCCTGCGGTGTTTCTTAGCTGGCAGAGGTGGAGGTGTATCAGATAAAGGAATAGGATCTACATGAGTAGCCATGACCTCAGGCCAATGGACTGATGGAAGTTGAGCAATAGAGCGAGGAGAAAGAGAGTGAGGAAACACAAATCCAGAACAGAGAGGTGATCTTAGCTTTATAGAAAAAAGAGAAATTACACACAGTGTTTTCTTTTTGGAATTTCTCAAACGATATGGCACATACAAGCTGCAGTTTTAGCACTGTGTTTGTTGGAGTGTTTAGCGGGAAAGGAGGTGTGCTCTGTTGCAACTCTCAAGGCATATTGAACTACCAGAAGCAGCACACAAATACCAAATGCTAAACCAGTTTCAGCCTTATTGTAATGCAAAGGTACGTGACTTTACAATTATAAGGTTATTCTGTTCCTTTAAAAGGGGATTTATTCAAAATTTGATCTAGTCATTACAAAGGCAAAAATATTCAAAAGAATGAGGAAAAGAAAGTAAGCTAGAAGACAGACTGGACAGACTCTGGAATAGCTAAGATAGGTAGAAGCTATTCATCTCCCATAACTATTTAAGATATACTTCTACCACCTTACAGGGGTAGAAAAAAAGAAGCTACAAAACATACAAAATGAACACCTGAACGCCCCTAATCAAGCTGTCATAAGCTTGTCCACAGACCGTTTCCCAAAGGTGCATTACATTACAGTGTTTGGCAGGCAAAGATTTTCACTTAGTGCTGCTTGGGTCATAAGAATTCAGGTTTTTTGGCCTTCTGAGTCCCATCTACCTCATCAAAGACACTTTACAGCTGGAGCAGCCCTTCAGCTTTACTATTAAATCTGTAATCTGACTTGGTAACTGGCAGAGGGCAGTTTGCTTTAGGGTCAGTTTGTTACATGTTGAATTACCAAAAACTAAAAAATAAAGAAATTAAAAAGGCAGCCATGAAAGAACAATGCAAACAAAGGGAAATGTCTCTCAAACAAACCTCTTTATTTTGTGGCTGGCTCGTCAGCACAGCCGTGGAAGACTCAGTGGCAACTGCTTCAACATCTGAGGGGGTCTGAGTGGAAGGGGATATATTCGTGGAATTGCCATACAGCTCACTAATTTCACTTACACTGATATAGCCCTAAAAGGAGGAATTCAGAAGTTAAAAGGAGCAAAAGCCAAAAGACGTGCAAGAGTATTAATGTATCCAGTACAATGAAAGTTAGTTTAGAGTGATTCAGCCAAATATTTGTTATCATTGAAATACTTAATCATAAATAAAATCAGCATTAAGATTTTTGAATGTTAAATACTTGGATTCTGAAAACTGTTCTCAATTTAATTCCAAAACCATCTGTGTAATCAAAATGTAAATGTACATTAAGTGTCCAAAAGATTTTACTAAAATGCAAACACCCTTAAGAAATTATGTAGCACTTTCTCAGGAAAGCAGATGGATGAAAAGGAAGAATAAATCTTATCTTTATATCCTAATTTTTTTTTTGTCTCTGATTAAATAAAATAACCTGATTTGTTTCTTGCCTAACTATTAAACTAATTTGAGTAAATCAAATGACTAACAGAACTGGGAAGAACTTCTATACGGACAAGCCATTCCCATAAAGTACACTAACAAATCTCCCATTTGCATCATCTGGAAGACACTTCTAGCTCTTATATGTTACCAGAAGACCCAGCTAAGATGCTGTTAGTGTTAGCTCTGCAGCCATTACAGTTTGCTTTTTTTTTTTTAAATTAAGCAGCCATACAGAAGGTGATGGACTGAGGGATGGCAGGAACATCAGTGTGCTTCTGCCTGCAGAGAAGATTTATGCAAGCAGATTTAAGATGTAATGGCAAAATATAGCTATTGCATGTATTTCGGTGTTAACAGCACACATGCTTTTTAAAAAGTAAAATATGGATTCTAATCCACTGTGCATAGGATACCACGCTGTACAAAGTCAAATATCATAATCCATAGAAAACAAGGCTATACAAAAGGAAGAATAAATCACTGTTGAAACAATGTCATAAAGATGAGCTAGAAATATGTTTATTTTTCAATCAAGATGTTAAACTGCTTTCACACTGAGTGTGTGGCAAGGGCTGTGTTTCTATCACTGCACCAACATAGTGACATACCAGTGTGTATACTTCAGCAATTCCGTAAGAGAAGCCACAGACTGCTATAGTATTTCTTCTTTTTAGAAATGCCTAAATTTAGCAATGATCATAGAAAACAATTTGAAAAGAAATACCAACATTACTATCTATTAGCACAATTTTCAATGTATGGTATCAGTTATTTTAAGCAGATGAGACAATTCTGGAAAATTATGTATCATACATACAGAATGAACAAAGCACTCTACAAATGGGAGGCAAATCTTAACTCTCATATTATTTGATGACCCATTAATTGAGGAAACTGGCTAAGGTACTAAAGTTTATCTCTCAAAACATGTGACAACACTACAGGAAAATAAAGTCCAGTATGAATTAACATAAAACTTGCTTAGCCATCTTGTAGTGGCAGTTTATCAGTAACCAAAACTCAGCAATTCTACAATGCAATATTGTGTCATTTAAAAGATATAAACACTTTCACCATTATATGAAAAACATTCAGTTCTGACTCATAATGCCAATGAGGATGTACGACGGGGATAAAAAAATAAGTAAGGAACAAATGACTGTGCTGTGCGCTAGCTCAGGCCCCTATAACGTTCAATTAAATAAATGGTTTCAAGTCAGATTAGTCATCCAAGTCATTTTGTCAATGCTGGACTTTTAAACAGCATTGATTTTTCTTGCTTATTTATGTACTGGGATAAACATCCTCCCTCTTTATGTGAGGCAGTGTTACTCTCTTGCTGTGCAGGCAGTGAGTCAGCTCACAATAGATGGAAGAGGGTTACAAATGTGTGCTTTGGTGAAGAGAGCTGGCAAACACTGGACCACAGACTCGACTGATGCAAACCTATGGTGAAATGAACAGCTGTGCTGGCAGTCTCTGTAAGCTTGTCTGCCATTTGGTGCCTGATTTTTAAGGGTGCCAGGACAGTCAGAGAAGAATTAAACTGGACCAAGACAAACACAACATGAGGCAAAGGCATTTCTCTTGTAGAACAGAGCCTATGGAAACATTGAGGATGAAACAGATAACCCTTGCTGTTCCTCCTCTTATTTGCTTTGGAGTAAGTCCTAACTGACTTCACTGCAGTGATGGGAATGACACTACTGAATAATTCATTAAAAAGAGTGTAGCCTCACTTAATGTAGTTGCATTTTGAAGTATGTGAGTAAACAAGCCATTATGTGTATGTGAAAAAACCCAATCAGATAGCACTCACTCTCTAGTGAGAGAATGGTCAGATCCATCTCAAAAGAAAAAAAGTGAAACTTAGACTTGCCAGATGTCCTGGTGGGAGGTCAGATGTCCAGGTCAGAACCTAGGACACTGAAAGTCTAAGCAAATGAGGAAGGGTGCTCAGTCCCAGGGCATGTGAAATTGCACACCAGGAACCTGGAGATCAGATAAGCAAGATCCCAGTTCCCAGGTGCTGAAAGGATATGTAGTTGCTTTAGACTTAGAGAGCCCAACTTCCCAGAGTGACACCTACATCATTAGACGTGGCAGACCTTGCTCAGGGCTTCAATACAGCAGATCCAGCAAGTCCAGTCAGAACTCTTAAGCAGAAGTTAATGAAGCAGCCATACATGCCTGTCTGTATATTTTAAATGCTAAATTTCCTGCTTACTCTAACTATTCAAAAAAGTGAAATAAATAGCTCAATATGTATCTTAGAACCACAATAGCTTGAAGTCTTCAAATCAGTGCTTTTTAAAAATAACAAAATATACATTTGTCATGCTTTAGCAAAGAGCCTTAGAATAAGGGAGGGGAGGCAATGATAAAATCTACAGTGCAAAAATAAGACCAAACTATATGTTTGTACTTGAACAGTTATTCCCAGATCTCATTCTTTTTCACTTCAATGAGGTTTAATTGTCTACTTTGAGAAAATCAGACATGTACACACACTCCACACACATAAAAACAATCATTTCTCCACAGCAAGAAATCAAAGTGCTAGCAGTTACATTTGGAAGAATGTCAAGAGAAGCTATTTTTGCTCACTAACGAGTTTAGACTTCTATGAATAAGTTTAAAAAATTGTATGAAATTACTTTGTAAAGACTTGGTGACTAGGACTTCACTAAATATGAAATACTAAAGTGCTTTTGTATGAAACGTTATTAAAAGTTAGTTATGGCAAACTCAAAAGCAAAGAAACTCTTTACCTCTTTCAGACTATTGGGACTGACAGGAAATCCCTTTCCTCCGGAAAGCGTGGAATATTTCTTTTCCAGATTACAGAGATTTTCTTTTTCCTGTTAAAACCAGACATTTTATATTAAATAGCCATGTAGTGAAAATAAATGTTAGCCATTTCTTTAACTGTGTGAAGAAATACACTGGGATAGAAGGCTGAAACTGCACAGCAGAGCTTCAGCTTCATCCATTGAGAACAGAACTGAACGAAAAATGGAGGTGCAGAACAAACAGCAAATGAAAGACTTTATTTAACAACCACAGCCAAACCAAGTAAGTGCTCCTTCAGCATTTTGAAAATGATGATTCTGCTTAGTGAACTAAACATGATTTCTCTCGTGATTAAAAGTAGAACATAAAATGGTCGTGAACGGTTCACGCCAGCTTCTTATTAACCAGATGTTAGCTGATATGAAGTAGCTCAACCCATGGCCTTGCAGGGGCTATTACAAGCCAAAAATCTGAGCACTGTGTACAGTTCTAGTAGCCACACAGGGAGCACAGGCTTCCAGCTTCAGCACATGGATGGGTGCCTCTGCTTGAGTCGTTGGGAAAGGGGGCACCTCTAAAACACTCTGGATTATCAAATGCCAGTAGTGTTTTCTCTTAAGAAATCTGCTGATTAGGTGCAAAAGATTTCCATTTTTTTTAAAGGTGAATGTCTGTCACATTATTACCAACTTGTTAGCTTCTGCACAACTGATGCTCTTCTTGTACTCTACGTTCTTTTATTCTATGAAATGCTCTTTTATTGCATGCTAAAATGCTCGAAAGACAAAAAATACTCACCCTTTGCAGCATCATTATTAAGTTGTTTTTCTCTTTTACAAAATGATCTTGTTCTCTTTGTGCTTGTTGGACAATATGATTGGCTTGTTTTTTGAGAGCAGAAATCTTTTCCTAATATAAGAAGAAAATCACAATTTACGTGATTTATTTTCAAATCTCAAGACAACCTGCAGCAAGGATCCTATTCATGAAAGTTCACTTATTCATATGCATGACTAAGCAGCAGGAAATTAAGTTTTTACAAGACAGCTCACTGCTCTGAAGGAGATAATTAAGTAAGAATTAGACAGTAAAGAGAAAACTTATTCAAGAGACAAAAGAATAATTGCACATATTCTTTGATAATACAGTGACAAGCATCCATATACTGAACAGAATTGGTTTAGAGACCCAACCTCTGATTTCTGAAAAAAAGTGGTATTTAACTGATTGAGATAGGACTTTTATAACTAATTTTTTAAATTACTGTATTTTCTTAATTTGGTGTTCTACTATTATTTTAACAAAAACATTTAACAGCAAAGTCAATAACAACCCTAAAGTAACTGTAGTTTTGTCCAGAAAGTACAAATCTCCTTTCTTAAAAGGGAGAAAAAAAGTTTTGGTACTTTTTTTGGAGCAAATTAAAGGGTTTGATTTTCACATAAAATATACACACAGGGCATGAAATGTTATTAATTTCTTTCTTCTTGGAGAAGTGCATTATTTGATCTGTGTGGGATGTCACTGGGTCATTGTCTTTGCTCTGCTTCAAAAACTCTTTCAAAGAAGAACGTTTTGCATTATTTCTTGCAGATGGGCAGGCTGTAGATCCATTTCCTTGCTTTATGCTCAAATTAATCGAGTGTTGGTGCTCCTACCTTTCTACTGACAATGCTGCGCTGATATTCAGCTACTTCATGCAGGAGCTGTTGTGTCAGATTTTCCTTCTCTTCATCTAACCTGCTTTCATGTTCAAGCTGCTGAAATTCTAAATCTTCAAAGTGTTTGCTTTCTATGTCCAGAATATCAGCATCCTTAAGGAAAAAAAAAAAGGTAACAAAAAAATGTTAGCATGCTTCCACTGACACCACAGTAGAGGTACTTAAAAACAAACACAAAAATCAACCTAAAATTATATTTATATATTTCCTACGACATGTCTCACCAGGATCTCAATACTTTTAGTGACCTACTCTCATAATAGAGAGTAAATAGGGCCAATTATTATTTTGATGTTGCTTTCTCCATCACTCCTACTATGCCTCTTGCTAAGAAGCACCTGCACGATGAGGGAGCAAGTGGAGCCTCCCAAGCTGGCTGGGCTCTGCTGTAGCCTGGCTGGGACACACCACCAAAGCCTGAATCCACCAGGTGAGGTTGTCACATGCCAACTCAGAGGGCATCGGCTTTCCAACCAAAAAGGACAAAGTATCACACCAGCACCCCGAGAGAACTGCACAAGGAATTAATTGCTGAAAAGTGCTATCGGTGCAATTAAGGACTCTAGTCATCCACCCTAGCCAGAAGGTATAGTAGTTCAGAAAAAGTATCAGCCCACTTTTATGCATTCCCCTGAAGTGATACCGTGTTTTTCAGAAAAAGAAGTTGAATGCTGCAGAAAAGAACCAAGAAACAAGAATACACCTGCCTTCCACTTAGGGATGATGAGATAAAACTCATGGTGCTTTTCAGCACAAGAAATTAATGCTAATCTTCCTTCTGCAACATCTGTGCATTCATAATATGAATTCCTGCTTACAAGTTTCAGAGTCCTGAAGAAAAGAGAGTTTTTAATAATTGCAGTATTAGTAAACAGTAAGGTTCTGTAAAATAAACACATTGTACATAAATCGCTACACAAGAAAGTTACATCCTGAAAGGAATGCAAACTTGTTCCTTTTCTTATTTCAACCTAAGGCAAAGGTTAGTGGCCAAGATAAGCCACTACTAAGGTAGGTCTCTATAAAAGGAATTTAAACCCAGGTTCCAGTATACCAGGCAAAGACACAGGATGCAGAAACTGAAGAATCCAAGCTATTACATGGAATAGAAACATCTTCCCCTTACTCTCCAAAGATGTGCTCTTCACTTGTAGGAGATTGTGAAGAGATCAAAAACAAAGGTGTGGGCTAAAACTTATAGGAAAGCAGCTTCCTATAATCCAGAAATGCTTCACTCGACCTGGCCTAGATATCTTCAGCATCCCAAAAAAACCCCAAAGGGCTTTGCCTGGGCCATGAAAGTCAGTAAATTCAGCCTATTGTACACCACAAAAATTGCGTCTGAGGCAGCAGAACAGACTTCAGAGAAGGCAACCAATAATGAAAAAGCTAACTCAGGGCATTTAAAACACACTTCCTGTCCAAAAGGGAGAGTGTATATGCATTTCAGACACAGGGAGGCCAAGAATTTGCCAGCTGCCCACCCCAACCCAAACTCCACACCCACCCTGCAGCAAGTGGCTACAGTGAAATTGGCTGCCCACTCCCCTGGGCACAAATTACCAAGGTACTGAAGGGTCATAGAAAAAGGGAATTTGTCTCCTTCACACCTTCCTTGTTGTCAGTAAAGTAGCACAACGTAACATATTGCAGACTCAGGTATTTCACAGGATGGTTTGGGTTGGAAGGGACCTTAAAGGTCCTCTCATTCCAAACTCTTGCCATGGGCAGGGAATCTTACATGCCACCAAGTTGCTCTAAGTCCCATCCAACCTGGCTTTTAACACTTCCATGAGGAGTCTACAAGTTTTCTGGGCCACCTGTCCCAGTGCCTTACCAACCTCTGAGTAAAAAATTTCTTCTTAACATCTAATACAAACCTCCCCTCTTTCAGTTTACAGCCATTACCCCTTTGTTATCACTACCTGCCCTTTTAAAAGGTCCCTCTCCAGCTTTCTTGAAGACCCCTCCAGGTACTGAAAGGTGCTGTAAGGGTTCCTTCTCTTCTCCAGGCAGAACCCAGCTCTCTCAGCCATTCCTCACAAGAGAAGTGCTCCAACCCTCTGGTCATCTTTGTGGCCTCCTCTGAACTCACTCCAGCAGGTCCAGGTCTTTCTTTTGTTGGGAGCCCTAGTTATTTTTGGGGAAGATATTTTCTCTGTTTTGGGTACAATACTTAAAATCATTTCATGACTCACTTGAGATCAGTTTGAGAGCTCCTGGGCACTAATTCAATGATAACTTCTACTGCATTGACCACAGCTAACTTCCACTACAACCGACCTGGAATAATATGCAGTAGAACTAACTGGACACTTAACTACACCCCCACATTTCAAGTTTTGTCCCACTTTCAAATCCAAAATCATTATTACGATAACTTGCCAGGAACAAAAAAAAAAATTTAAAAAATTTAACCAAACAGATTTTTAGAAGCCTCTTGATGGTCAATAGTGAAAAGAGATTTACTACCATCCCACAGCAACAAGACTGCAGCATCTCATGAATTAATACATTCAAGCATGTGACTGCAGAGGAAAAGCTTCCTTTTCTTTTAATATGTATGAGATATTACATAATACTGCCTTTTTTTTAAGGTAACATACAAAAATCTTTAAGTGTCTCAAAACCAGCACACTTTTTCTGTAGCAACTGAGAATTTAACATTGTTGTTTCCAAAGCTGGTATTTTTTACTTTTTGCTCTTTGAAAAAACAGAATGAAATTCTGCAAATAAAACAACATCTAAAGAGTATTTTCTCTAAACCAGAAAAGCCGTTTTTCCAACACTGCTATTACAGCCTTTATTCCTGATATAAACACCCAAGATAGAAAAAAAGAATTAACTTTTAGATGGCCTCTTGAGCTTGCCATACTGATGCTTTCAAAATTACTTTCCCTGTCCACTAAAGCTAACTGTATGTGCTGTGTAACCCACTTAAGGTTAATGAATACCAAGATTTTTCCACAGAAAATAATGGTGTCTTCATTGACAGTACTATAGCTTTTTTTGCTTACAAATAACACAAACTAAAATCAAGTTACAATTAGACTTTATGAAAAGTTTATTTATACCAGTGTGACACTGTTGAAAATATAGAACAAAATAAAGCTATTTTAATAAGTGGTAAAATCTTCAAAATTAATTTTTCAAAGAACAGTTCAGGCTAACAGCTAAGTTGTATATTGAAAAAAGGAAGTTATCCATGGCTTCACCGAGACGGTCATTTACTGGCCAACTGCTGTCTTTGCTCACACAGGCAAGGAATGATGTTCCACCATCCATCCAAACATCACAACAGCTTCCACATCACCCAGCAGGTCTAAAGGGCTAATTACAGGCAAGTGACCCAAAGCTGTTAAAACATTTAACACCAAATGTTTTCTAATCCACACATTTGCACTCTACTTGTTTGCCATCATGCACATAATCTACTACAAGCATTCCACAAAAAAACCCATAGACCTCGTGTCTATTAACAATTCTAAGTTGCAAATATGTTCAGACACTGGATACTTGAAAGGGAAAATGTTACACTTGAATTAAAAAAAAAAAGTCAACAAAAAATTAGTGCAATCTTGAAACTTGCTACTGACCCTCTTCAGCTGCTGCTGTAACTGTTCCCTCATGGACTCAGGGCAATTATCAAGCTGCGTCTTCTGCTCGGAGTAAAGCTCCTGAAGCCTCTCTAGTTTTTCCCTCTCAGCATCAAGTTTTAATTTTTCCTGAAGCATGAACCAGAAAATAAAGACAATTACCTTCAAACCCAAGCAGTTGTTAGTGATTATGACAGTGTGTGGCACAACCTTACTGAACAGTTGAAGCACGCAGGTCAGAGACAGAAACCTCGTTAGCTGAAATGCAGTGGTGGGATGCGAAAGGATCAAAAACGTTCATCATTTTAGTGGGGTGATTAATTCTCTCTCTCATCACTGTGCTTTGGACCTGTGCCTGGACGACTGTTAAAGCCCCCTGCCCAAACACTTGTCTCACCTAATGGAAAAAAAAAATAAGGAAACTGTAGCCATGTTAATGAGGTAACTGATGAAGCTGAGAGAGAAAGAGTAGCTTTTAGAAAGCACAGCTGACGGAAAATGACTGCAGTTTGGAAGTGAGGGAGAAATGGACCTTCCCAGGAGAATGAATTTCATGCCTGTGTAACTCTGTACAGATAAGTACATTTAGCAAGCAGTGAAAAGCCAGAATGAGGCAGAGCATTATAAAGAAAGAACTCTGGGCCAGGAAATCCTGTTGCAGCAGAAACACCAAGTGATCCAGCAAATTTGCTTCAGGATACAGGAACTGTAACCTGTTCACGGGCATCACAGGGGACAGCTTCCCTGGTCTCCTTCATCTAGTTCAGCTTTCCTTTTGTACCACTCAAGCAGCGGTACTCAGCACACTGCTTCTGACCCTCCAAAGCCTTTGGCCTTTAAATCTTTGTAATCAAATACTCCATGATTTACTGTGCAACACTGCTCCAAAGACAGGCTGCACATCACTTAAAGCTTGCCTGTAGACTGTTATTTATCTGTGGACCAAAGTTTGGGAACCAGTAAATCAGAGCACAGAGCTTTTTTTCAGTCTTTCACTTACATCTACACTGGCCAACACAGCAGATGCATTTTCTCCAATTCAGTGATTAATAACTGGAAAAAAACAATTTATGTCTGATATGCCAGGCATAAATAATCAAGTAAGTCCCTGAAGCCAGGCTCTCTGTTATCTTCTAGCATCACACCTATATAGCTACCTTTTCCTACTTGTTGTTCTGTAGTAATGCATCTCCTTTCAGATGACCTCTAGCTCTCCCTAATACTCAGAAATTAACATTATTCTGGCTACTCCCAGAACAGTTGAATTCTGTCACAGCATCTACTTATTTCCACTCTTTTCACTCCCAACTATTATTTAATTTTAAAATCAAATGTGTGCCGCAGCAGGTGCAGTATGATTGGACACTGCCATAGAGAAGGAATGTCTTCTAGTATACACTATTTGCCATTTCAAACTGTGTGAAAACTTCCTCTTTGCTATGCCTGACAAGTTTCTCAAAACCTTATGCATGGCAGAGGCATAGTAATAAACATGTATCAGCTGTCTGCTTGTTTTATGATTTTATCTCTAAATCTGAGTGGGATCAGGGGCTGGGATTCACTTTTCCCAGTATCTAAAAACGACAACAGGAAGAATTTTTATTCAAGTCCAATGTCAGCCAGATTCCCAGCTTCATTATGTTCATTTACACGTGCAGCTTCTCAGTTCATACAATCAGATGAAATACGCTGAACACAAATACTTTTTATTAAGCTTGTGAAAATGAGCAACCGAGCCAGCATATTCTATGACCTGAACTTCCTGTCCTAGCTTCTGTCTTACAACAGCAGCAGCAGGGATCAGAAATACAGAGGATGTAGCACGAGCGAGCTGCACAATGAGGGAGAAGCATGCAACTCCTGCGAGGTCACCTCTAGACCGCTGTCCCCAAGAAGCCCCACTTGCTGAATCAGCCTTACTTCCAACACGGAATGAAAGCTATGAATAAACTGGTGGTTTGCCTCCTCACAAACTCTGCAGTCCAGTTAACATTCAACCCACGGTCTGCCACCTTGTTTCACACTTGCATTTTCTACCCACCTAGCCATCCAAAGCAGCAAGGACTTCTCTGACCTTAGCTGCAGTGCCTCTGAAGCTACGAATAGCTCTCTAAATGTCTATGCACTGCTACAAGCATGCTCATTCATCAACGAGCAAGTCAAACCTCGAGTGTGAGGAGACATCATCAGCAAGGATAAAACTCCCTGAGACTCCTGCCAGGGGTACTGTTACATGCCTCAAGAAATTAGAAATGTATTCCTTTGAGATTGAAAGTGATACTCATCTGGTCTATTTATAGCATAGGAAGTGCTAACATCCCACCAAACTGTCTCCCTTCAAAATGTGCAGTCTTAACAGGAAATATCACTTTCAGCAATGAGAGGCATTTTATGTTTTGCAGCTGTGGAGTTATGTTTGCTGACATCTCAGGCTGTGCATAGGTGAAGTTCATTTAATTCACAAAAAATAATTTGAATGAGAATGAGAAATGAGGAGTGAGAAATTTTTCATACAGTGTTTTCTGTAAGTGAATCAAGGCAAGTTCGTCTAAAAGGGGAAAGATTCATAACTTCACAAGCCAAGTGCAAGATGCAGCCGAGGCAGGTCTGTGGCTCACTCCACAAGCTGTTTGCTCCGGAGCAGCCGGCGGCACGGCTTTGAAGAGAACCCGCGCTCCTGCTGCTCATCCTCATTTAACTGCAGGAGCTGGCATTTGGTTACTTCTCTGCAGACAGCCCCAGCGCTGACTCCAGAGGCACATCAACTGCAGGCTGGCTGAATTCTTAACACCCAGTTTCCAAAGAAAGCAAGTACAACATCAGGTCTTAGGCTACTGCCCAACTTGGCCTATGGTCTGCCTCCACATGCATGTTATGAACGAACTTGGGGTCAGCCCGAATACAAAGCAAGACTGACTTGGGGTTTGATGATGCTGGGGCAATGCTTGGATCCGTTTTGGAGGACTTCTGGAAATTGTGAAGGATAGCAGTAGAAAGAATTGACGTATGACACTGTCCCCAAAGGCACAGACGGGATGTCAGCAGAGAACACGTGATATGAACAACAACCATAAATGATCAGTATGGACCAGAAAAGGAAATCAATCTTTAGTACTAGTAGAATTGATTTTAGGGCAAAGAAAGAGCAAAAGAAAAGACTATATGCACAGCACAGCTCATAGATGATCATGACAGAGAAAAGTACGGTATTAAAGGCAATCACATGCCCTACAGAAATGGGAACAACAGGAAGAAGGAGAAACAAATGGCTTCAGTGCTGTCTCCAGTGGTTAAAGATGCCCTATGCCTGTTCAGTACTGCTACTTTAAGCCCTAGTGGTTTCCCACACCCTTTCTGCAGAGAACTGCTGCTTTTCAATTCATCTTTCACCCCAGTCTCCTATCGCAGGCAGGCAGGCTAAAATTGTAGAGCAACATCTGTCTGCATGAACATGTGTCCTCTGAACCAACCTTCCTCTACAAACTCATAAAAACTCTGAAAAAATGAAAGTAAATTTGATGAAATAGAGAAAGCTTCTCAAAAGTCCAGCTAAAAACTGGACAAAAAAATCCCTAAACAAGTAAGCACCCTGTAATTTTTACCAGCTCACTGTGAAATGAATTGTATGGCTAGGTGATTTGGGCTCACTCACCAACCTTCCAAATCTCCGTGCCCTCCAAAATAACACAATCCCCCCCCAAAAAAAACCCCAAACAAACAAAATAAATCTCCCTCCAAAACCCAAGGTATGTGTTCGTTTCAGAGAGAAATTGTAAATAAGCCTACAAGGCAAATGAAAGACAAAAACTCAACAAGCTGAATGAATCGCTTCTAATATCCTCTTATATTTTCCATGTTCTAGTCTGAAGTACTCCAGGATCTTCCACAGTCCAACTCACCTATAAATCATCATGTTTTAAGGTAGCAACATCTCATAACCCACACTAGACTTCAGACATGCACGTTCACTCCCTCTCAGTATGGAATCAGCTAGTGTCACAACTCTCATCGGCTTCTGAGAAATGTAACTGCATATAACCGACTAGAAAACCCCACTGAAATAAAACAGTCTCCTGTGCCAACTGTACATGCTCCTTTTCTGTATTTTCAGACTACTCTTTCTTGCATTCCCTGATGTCTTGAAGGGCAGATGCATTAAACTTGCCACAATTTAATTCTTTGTTGCTAAATCCCTGTGGGTTCCATGACAAAAGCTATTAAGAGGAGAAAATAAAAAGTATGCCAGGCATATGAAAAGGAGCACATTAAGACAGAAGAAGGTTGTTCATAATAGTTTTTTTTCTGTATGAGTGGTAACTAATTTATTATATAACAGTCTGTATTCAGTGATGGCATCTGTACAAGAGATCTCAGTCTTGTTTCAGGTGCATGTAATAATCTACTGTTAAAACGCATTTTAAATCAGAGTAAGCGATCCCTCTGCTTCAAGTGAAAAAATCCCAATAGGTGCACACATTAACCTGCTCCTAAGACAACTCAAGTTTTTTGGAATTTCTAAGCTCATTCTCTGACCATTGCAGTGTGTTGTCCTAGTGAACAGATGGCAAAAGAAACCCCTTGATTCTAGAGCACTGTTCCTTCATGAGTGTAAATGAGGAAATAATCATCCAAAGCACAAGAAAATAAAATTCAAGTTAGAAAGTTCAAATTCTTATAGTCTTCTTCTTTATAGATGACAGTAAGAGGATTCCCATTAGGGGTACAACCCATTCTGATATTTCTCATGAATGTTTTAAAAGAAAGCTTGTGAAATCAGATTTTTCTTCTTGAGTCTTTGTAATCATCTTTGTGTTCATTAGTGTTCTCTCTACAGGATATCCTTATGTGGACATATCCAGTGGATACTAGTATTCCTCAAAACACTTAATCTTGTGTATTGTGTCTTAAGAAGGTAGATAACATTTTGGACATGGTAGCTCATCCTTTTAAAATACTTGCTTACATCATGCTGAACTGGAATCTGACCAGTAAATATGTAAGAGGCTATGCTATATAAGATAAATTTGTCAGATTCATCAGGATAAAATCTAGCAGCGGGAATTTTGCATCCAGAAAAGAAAGGGTTGAAGAGAGAGGCGACCAGTATATTTAACTTTGATTGCTGGTGGTTCATCAGACAGCTGCTCTTTCCTTGACTCTATTATTGCAAGTCTTTGCAGTACTAATTCAGCAAAGAGGCTGAGCTTCAAATATTTTGGCATGTCTGGGATATTCTGTTAATGACTGAAAAAATATTTTCACAAAAGCATGTGGACAAAATTAAATGTATTCCAAAAAAGATGAGTTATCCCCTGCCAGCTGCTCCTGATTTCTGCTCTTGAAGAGGGGCAGGAAACCCGGGCTGATAAAGGAGTTGCAGAGTACGTATTTCTACCATGACATAAGGCAAAGGTCCTCTAGAAGAAAAGGAATAATCTCCCTCTCTTTTTTAAGAGTCTCAACTTTTGCATAGATACTTGTTTTGAAATGGGTCTGCCAAAACTCCCATTTAGCTGTGATTACCTCCCACAGCACGTCTGCTGAATTCATTACTAATTTTCAGTTATTCCTGTTTATTCATGATTACTGATCTATCCTTTCTTTCCCTGGCTATGCTGTTACTTTCAACCTCATGCTTTACTTGGAGACATAGGTGTGGGGGATCATTAACCATCCTCCACATATGGTGGACTGCATGTTTTAGAATGGCACAGATTAAAGAGGCACTGTGTGGAAAACAAAGTGCGTTGCAGAGCTGGATGACATCCAATCAGGCAAATACAATTTTCTCCAGTTTCCTTATAGACAAACATCAATCCTGATCTAAGACTCATGAGCGAAGGTTCATTGGAAGGAAGTCATAAATGCAAACAGCACCATGGACCTGAGGTGCTGTTCTACTGGAAACAACAGCATCATTATTGTACACCGACAGTACAGAATGACTGCCATGGTAGTTACAGGGAGCTAGGCCCTGGTGGCAGGGAAAAGCAAAAAGCTTCACCTGCTTGCTCATTTTGGGTACTGCCCAGCTCACCTCTCTCTAGAGCAGGCTGTGCTCAAAGTAATTTTGTCAAGATGCATAACTAAGCTCTTTCCCAGAGAGTTTCAAGCTGTATCTGTCAATTGTATCTCCCTGCATAAATGGAACTTGTGATTAATAGCTTAAATGCTGATATTCACATACGTAGGCCACCATCTTTTTCTGTAAATGAAACCAAATAGAAAGAAAGGAAGAAGGAAGGAAAGAAGGAAGGAAAGAAGGAAGAGCCAAGAAAGCAAAGGTGGACTTTTCTCCATACTCTAGCATGGTTTCCAGCATAGCTGAAAGCACAGGGCCTGTGAAACAGCTCTGGAAATAGCTACCCCAGCCAGGACAACTGAGTCCTGACAGCACTTGTACCTGGCAGACAGGCACCACAGCAGAACTATGACAAGTCCTGCAGGGGTGCTGAAAGGTTCTGTCACCTTTTTGAAATGGCAATCACCCACACCTCTGATTTTCAAAACCTAAGTAAATAAACACAAGCTCTTCATTCCTTCATTCCATACAATGTATGTGGTGGCATGATCACAAAGGCAAGGGAAATGCTTTCAACTCACCCGAGGGTGGGCACTACACCATCTTCCCCACTGGTTCACTTGTTCTCCCCCAACATTAGTCCTGCCTCCTGTTCTGAGAGGGCTGAGCACAGGGCTCAGATGAGACCTGCATTCAGTTTAACATATAATGTACAAACCCACTCAAAAAATACATCCCTGGTTTACAAGCAAGGGGCTGGGACACTGCAGAGACATTGCACCACAGCAAAGAGCACACTGACAGCCCAAAACTGAACTCACTCCTGCCTTCTGACTTCCAGTATGTTTTCCAGTCAATTCTTTTGCCTTGCAAGGACTAAAAATTGTGGCTTTAATACTTTGAAAAAGTTGGCAAAACTTTGCGTCCTCACCTAAATGCAAAGGTGCAATATGCACAGGACATTTAAAAAAATAGTAATTAAAAAAAAAAATCAAACAGGTTGGAGGTAGTACAAGAGCTTCTACATACAGTCCATTTCAAGTACGTAACATGGCCCAGTAATTAGGTTGTAGTTTATTATCTCTCTTTTTAAGAATTTCTCAAGTTTTTCAAACAGGTGCATGGGTAAGGATGAGACTCAAGCAGGCAGAAGTTTCCTGTCAAACAGGTGCCAAGATCAGTGGCAAATTCCATGAGATGCTCAAGTTGCTCCAGAGAGAAGTGCCATCATATACAGCACTAATGCCCCACCATTGTTTCACAAGTGAAATGAACTCTCCCTCTCACCTCCAGACAACCAACACCATGTGGTGTATTCAGGTATCACTCCCTTACCCTGACAGAAGTGTAACCACTGTTCGAGACCCCAACAGCTTCTTGCCTTGAAGCCCCACCAAAACCAAGACCTCAGGTATCGGTAGGGGCGAAACAGTCAGGCAACTAATAGAAACTGTGACCAACCTGTGGACACCGGGACACTTGTTTTAGCAAGAAA
This sequence comes from Mystacornis crossleyi, assembly GCA_013400655.1. Taxonomy (NCBI): domain Eukaryota; kingdom Metazoa; phylum Chordata; class Aves; order Passeriformes; family Timaliidae; genus Mystacornis; species Mystacornis crossleyi. Next base: position 58,666 of record VYZQ01004461.1, read on the forward strand.
CAACACAAAAAGTACCATCAGCAGAGTGAAAACTCCCGGCCAAGCCTTAATTCTATCCTAAGTTTCAAATTATTTCAGCAAAAGGGACCACCTACCATCTCCAGCTGAGCCCCCTTTTTGTGGTGGGGGTTGATCCTCTATTACTACAGAGCCAAGATGTTAAGGACTGTCTTGCATCAGATCCGCATGGCTGAACTTCAACCTAGACGCAATAATCTTTAAAAATGCTACTGTTTCAAGCTAGACAGAGCTTTTATTTGTTGACAGGATCAGTGCCATCTGTTTTGCTGGCTGACACTACTTTCCCCAGCACACTTCAGCTGTCACTTTATATTTTACTCCTTTCCTAGAAGCTCGTCTCCCATTCCTATTTTCAACTTTCACTTTTATGCAACGCTTTCAGACATATTCCAAAAAATAAAAAAAACTGTGAGTTTATTCCTACAAAGATAATTTCAGTATTAACTGAGCCATGGCTTGACATTTAGAGCACACACTCACAGCTGGGGTTGTTCATTTGCTTAAAACAAAGAGGAATGCAAAAGAAAAGACAACTAAAATTTTGTAACTGATCTGACTAGTGCCATGCCTCATACTGAAAAAAATGTTTTGAGTGACCTTGCCTTTTAAACAACAAGTGCTTTTTACAGGCTGCTTTCCATATTTCATTGCAACTGAAAATTTAACCTAGACCTGTCATTTGAATTTTCTGGCTGCTACATACACACTAACATTCCGTCAGGTGTTTGCAAGGAAATTTAAATTTCCTCCAGACTTTACATTAACTTCCATTAGTTTAACTGAACTTTGTGGCTACTAGAGAACCAATACAAAAGGCAAAAAGATCTCTTGAATTTCTGAACATGTTATTTGTTACCACTTACCAACCAGAACTTCCAGCAGCATCTTTTGAAGGGTATCTGGTTGCACACCCTATCTGCTGATACCCACTTTAAACTCATCTTTCTGCTAAATAGCAGGTATGAAACATGTCCCATAGGCAACTTAAAATGTGACCACAGGCAACACTGAAAGCTGAAGGATCAGTGAGGGGTACACAAGAACACGGAAAAGTGCAGACAGGGAAGTCCAGGGAAGTTCAAACTCAAACTGGATGTGCTCTGTCTCCCCACAGAGCGGAGATGGGGGAGCACCATTTTCCTTTTCAGACACAGGCTTGATAAGCACAGCCACGAAACAGCAGCCAGGCTCCTGACAGGGCATGCAGAAATCGAAGACAGAAAGCTCAGAACAAAACAATGCAAGCTGTAAGGTGTGAATTAAATGGGAACCATGAAAGGGCTAAAAAAGTGCAGCTTGTCTAAGCCAAAGCAAATAATGCAGAAGACTTCCAGATATTTCTGGAAAGCTTAAGAAAAGAGGAGAGACTAGCTAGAGCAATTCTGCAAGTGACAGGTCTAAATTATGAGGTAGAGGATGAAATTTAAAAAGGAAACAACACTGGCTGAAACCCCTGGAAAAACTTCCTGACCTTGAGGTATTATTGGCCGTGGCACATCCCTGGTGGAGAAGGGAACTGCATGCCTGGAGAGGCCAGCAAAGAGGGAGGCTGGAGGGAACCAGCACTCCCTGGCTTGAGGGGGACAACTTCATCTCACAGGCCCTTTCCATTTCTGCACTTAAAATCTTATTCTACTGCTATCCTATTTTGGAAATATATGCCTATCTATTTCTTGTGTTGTTGAGAGATATTAAGTATGTGACTGTATATCAAAATGAATTAATTCCTGAGACTTAATTACAGAGGGAATATTCTACAGTACTAAAATTGTCAGTCAGCAAACAAAACAATGTAATGGCTTTAAAATTACATACTTGATGGATGTCTTATATCTTCTGTATGGTATTAGATAAAAATTGCACCCTTTTTATTTTGTTCCTTTGCTGAGAAAATAATTCTTTTTTTTCCCCAAATCATAGAACTTAATGGAGGGTACTGGAACAGTTCAATTAATACTGTTCTTTTACACAACAGATAGCCCAAGTACAAGCCCTATACAGCATTTTTATTAATAAAATTATCTTCACAGTAGGTCAGGTCTTTTTATTTTAGCTTACTATATTTTGCTTGTCAATCATACCTTGGAAAACAATACTGTTAAAGGGAAATTATGGTGAAAGAATTATTTTTTCTTCCATATTTATCAAGCAAATTTACTTACAGGCAGTACTTCACCAAATAAGCTCCATTAATATTAACCACATAAATATATTTTGAAGATCAAGGGGAACAGAGCACCCAGCATGCTACAATAACTGAATTACCTTTGTCTTTTCACCAATAACATTTCTTTCCAGTTCAGCTATTTTTCTGTTTAGATGATCCAATATTTCCTTCTCTTTCAGCAGCTCTGTTGTTTCAGATTTCTGTTCCCCATCCAAAAGGGCACATTCCATATCCAACTAGGAACACAAAACATCTTTCAGAAGCAGTCCAGATTCAGAAGAAATCTTGATACACATTATTTTCAGGGGGGAGGGGAATGAGTTGGCTCACAAGACAGAAATATTTCTTATAAAGGGGAGGGGGGAAAAAAAAATCCCGTAAGTTTCTCTGCCACGAAAGTTAAAAAGAGGTCACAAATTGGAGAAAAAGTAAAATTGCAACATAAAATACTGCAAAGTAAGTCCAAACCAACTTAAGCTTGAAGATTCTTTTTTCCAAAACTTTTTGTTTTCTATCTCTTCTCTGCGCTTCCTCCTGTTATGATACTGTCTCTGTGCCCAGGCTCTGCAGGAAACTCTTCTGGAACAGCTGTTTCTTTCCTGTTGCTGATAATTGGAGCAGGCACAACCCAAATGCCTGACCAGCTTAGCTTGCAACTGTGAGATTCCAGAAGTCAAGAGGGTGCCAACATACCTTTGCCTCCGTAAAGCCAAGGAGGTTTGAAAGGAAGTTGTCTCACTTCCTTTCTCTTTAAACAGTCACAGGAGATACCACCATAAAACTCCCAAGTGACACAAGGTATTTGGATCAACTGAGTGACCATTAAACAAGCAAGATTGTTCCAATTCCACTTCAGAGTGTAATGGTTACAGCTGGGAAAGGCTAATCCAAGCATCATAAGCATCCCCCAGCTGGGAAAAATACTCTTCATAATAGGAGCCTGCCAGGTTTGTGATTCAGGTGAAAAGGCACAGAATATGAAGGCTACACCCATCCACGAGTTCCCTATGCATTTGCTGAACCCATCAGACTTATGCTGTGTAGACACATGTAACAAGCAAGACACTGAAAACCAGAAACATATTTCATACCTCTCTTGAGGACTCATCCATCTGGTCATTTAAATCTTTGATCTTCTGCTCAAGTTCTTCCAAGTTATTCAGTATTACTATGCGCTCCTCCTCCAGTCGACCAAGCTCCTGCCTCCTCTGCTCTTCACTGGTGCATTCTGGTATCTGCAGTTGCACATCACAAGAGGTTCATTACAAAAACAGGCAAACACTGTTTTTTCTGCCCCCTTTCATATAGTTTTAATTTCAGACAAGTATGGCACTGTTGATTTTGAACCCATTACATATTTCCTATCTACTATATTGCTATTTCTATATTTAGGAGGTGTACAAGAGAAACAAACATGATACTTTACTTCCAGGCATTGGAAGTAAATACTATCCTTAACAGTAAATACTATTCATTCCAAATGAATTACTAAAACTTAACCTTTGAGAATACTTTACATGCTCTGCTATTTAGGTTGTAAAAATCCAATTTTTCCCTTATAAAAATAACAAAGACAGGTGAAGATGCTTTTTATGTCAATTTCAGCTGTTCATTTAATAGAGGCCAGGAGGTAGGATAGGACATTTTGTAACCACCCATTATGATGGGCAGCTTCTGTAAAATAAGGACGAAAGTTGGCTCCATCTCCCCAGGTAACACTGAGGAAGTAGCGCCCTTAATGTTCCTCTTTTCATTGCCATTTCCTTACTAGATACAAGATTAAACAAGAATTAAACAAGATTATGAAGAAAATAACTGTGATCTTACAGCATCAAACACTAGACCAAACAGTACTGAGTTTGCAATGCATTTTTCACATTCACCTGACCCCAGGGGTTTGCAATCCACTTCCTCTGGGAAGGCTGCTGGCTCATTATCCCCAACCAGGATTAGAGGTGAGCTGCGTGCAGGGTTTCAGAGTCACCTCTGGGCCACACAGGCTTGCTCAAAAGAGGCTCAGCTCAACTACGGAATGGCTACTCTGAGAGCAGGCATTTCATCCTGAACAAATCTGAGCTCAATATTTTAAAACGAGCTGTGCTTCATTAATGCAGTTGCTTGCTGCTGCTTTTCTCAGGGCTTAACAGAACCCCCTTTACAGTGAATGAATGAATGAATGGCACTCCTTGATTTAGCAATAGTAATCCTAGCAGGAAAGCCTCCTTTTGTCCAGTCTCCTGTTCGGATAATGTTGACATAACATCTTTGATTTCAACTTCCTAATAAGGATTTAAAATAGGATCTCTGACTTGCATGAAGAAAGCAACAAATGGGAAAGAAATGCAAGACCACCACAACTTGTAAGTGAAATGTGTTACTACCTTTTTAACATGGAAAGACCAATCCAAGCCATAATAGCATGTTTCCATTCAACATGATTTCACACCAGAAGACTCAACAGATTTCCGGAGATATAACCCTTTGGAAAACAAAATGTGTTCTAACGCACCTCTCTCTTCTTCTACACACACATTTATTGACTCTCAATAAATGAGTGAGCAGCAGGGGTTAAATGCCATTCACCCTAGGCATATAACCACGCTGCAGATCATACCCTATGTAAATAACAGTAAATGGAAGAGACTAAGTATTTTGAAGGTGTGAACTTGTTAAACAGAAACCTGCTTTTATGGCTTTGCTTGGTCTCATTACAGTCCTGATTCCAGCTCTTGAATCCAGTTATTTAAACACACTGCCTGCCGCTGGGATTTGCTGCACTGCTGCTCTGGAACAGCCTGGAGGAGGCTGCTGCTGCACTAGGAAGGAAATGGTTAGGAATGCTGTTAGCTCTTTTATTAAAGGACAATTTCTTTTCAGTAATGAAACAGCAGTGAGAAGTACACAGGAAAGGAGGTGCAGCTGATAAAGGCAGCAGTTGGGTTGGAGGGGCAGGAGGCTTGCAGCCACTGCATCATCCCCAAGAGGCAACAGCTGATCTGGCAAATGCCTCAAGTCCAACCCTGGGAAAGGAGACAGGACAGCTCAGGCAACTCCTCTTCACTTCCCACGTGAGTGTGAGAAAACATACTCCTTTTACAAGAGCTTCGGGTTGGGAGAAAACAGCAGAGCATCCCTTCCCTCCTACATCTCAGCAGGGTGCTAAGCAGGGTTCTGGAATCCTTCTTTATTTAGGTAGCTGTAATTGTTCAAGCAAATCTTCCTCCCTTTGAAAATCTTAAAACTCTTCCTGAACTGTACATCCCACAAAAAACCCCAAAACAAAACAAAACCAACAACTTCCAGTGCCATTAGCTTCCACAAGATATGAAATAATCATTTGCTGGCTGCTACATTTTGCTGGCTGTATTTTCTACATTTGATGGTTTATAAAATTGTATGAGATCTGAGATTAATTCTCATACTTAAGCCAGCCTAATCGTGGCACCTGCAAGGACAGCCAGCTCCTAGAGGAGGGTTTCAAGCAGCAAAGCCTGGATTACACTGCCTCCTCTTACAGAGCATTACCTTTGGTGTGATGCTTAGGTAGGATGACTCGGTGGCGTCCTTCAGGAAGCTGGGAGCAGCAAAGGGCGGGGGCTTGGCGCTTTCATTGAAGTGCTCATCAGCTCTCAGCCCTCGCGAGGGCAGGTAGGCAGCAGTGCCACGGCTGTGGCTGCTCAGCTCCGAGAAATCCGAGTCGCTTGCAGATGATTTCAACTGGCTTCTGAACCTCGTTTCCAGATTCATCTGGGAGTCTTCGAACACGGAATCCTCATCAGAGAGCTGAAGTTTTTCGAGTTCTTTATTAATTTTTTGAACATCAGCAACTGTAGTAGCTGCAGCAGGGTCACTGTCGGATTTGGAGTATTCTGCACACAGATTGAGGATTGTCTCAAGTCGCTGTCGTTCCTAGTTCAAAAAAAGATAATAGCATTGAATGTCACATGTGATAAAGATGAAGTTAAAGTTTGCTGGGCTTTTTTGTTTTGTTTGTGTTGGAGTTTTGTTTGTTTGTTTGGGTTTGGTTTTTTTGTTTTAGAGTGAAGGATTAAAGTCCATATAAAGTCCATCTACCACTTAGAGATAAACAGGTATACATAAATAAATTACAGTTCAAGATGAAGAATCAAAATTAATGTGGACAATTTAAAGAATAATAAAACTTCCTACACTGGAAAGATAAATAAGTGTTAGGACATCTATTTCACTAGTTATTCATTTCTGTGAGATGTACTTTTAAATTTTTTATTGAGGTTTTTGTGTCCACACCCATTTGTATGTACACATGTCCAGTGATCTCACTAAGTAAATAACTAATTGCCCCACTTCACACTTACACTATATTCCTACCAAGTGCAAGGTATTGCACAGATTTTCCACAAACTCACCCATTCCTGACTTTTTTAGATTTTCCATTTTGTTAACTCTGATTCCTCTTTTTGAGAGAATTAGTCCACATTTTGAAAAACACAGTTTTAGGAGCATTAACAGAAAAAACAGACATCACATCTAAAATACAACAGCTGTCAAATGCACAGAAGTGGAACAAATCTTTATTTAGCAGTTTACCTGAATTCCCTATGGATTCATACCAACATTTCAAATTTGAGACTCAGAGTAGCTGTGCCATTTTGATGTGCTTTTGATGTGCTTCAAGTTGTTATGAACATTTAATTTCTGAAGGACTTCCAGATCTCTACGATACCTTTTATCAACTGTTAGCAAGCTATATTTGGTTTGTTTTACTCTATGCATAGCTTCCTGTAACTTCTATTTCAGATGAATATTTTTTACCTTTTCATTTTTAAGAGATAAAGCATTTATGTAATTTCATGTTACTTTTGTTAAAGAAAAAAAGTTAAATAACATATTGCTTACCATAAGTCTATTGAAAATTTTGCTGGAAAAAAGACCACTGTGAGAGTTCCATGCTTGGCATTAATACCTGCACTAAAGATCTAATTTCTGATTTCTAGGAAATCCTTTTTCAGCCGCATTTAAAAAGAAAGCCAAAACCCCAACATCCTCAGCCTCCCTCCCCAAGAACCACTACAGACATACTCGCTTTCCAGGCTCTACCTGGCATTACATTTGCAAAGAGGATTTGCACAGCAGCTACTTCTGCCAGCCCCAACACTTCCTATGCCCAACAGCAAGTGATAACAAGGATCAAGGAATATAGGGCAGGCAATGCACTGCCTCGCTTTCCCCGCAGCAAGCCATTGAACTGCATGAAAATTTAATGCTGGTTACACAACCCACCTGGTTGTACGCACTGCATGTGCACATCACCCGCAATTAAGACCTCTGTTTCTGAGCTGGAGAACCCCTCTGAACCCACTCCTTTCCAAGTACTACCCAAACAAGACAGCGCTGTGAGAGAGCAATTTTGCCTTTGGGTATCTTATTCCCAGGTTCCCACTGCAGGTTTCCTTGGAATCCTCCTGTAATGAGATGAGCCGCTGAAATAATGGAGCCCGGGGCAGGAACCGCAAACTTCTATTTTCCACGAAATAGGTCCAGCAGATTCTCAGATGTCCTTCAGCCCCAAACGGTCGACATAATTATAACTCTCCAAAGCCTTGTTCCCTCCAGGCAACCACTGCCAGACCCTAAGCCTCTTCCCTTACCCTTCCAACGCTGCTATCCTCCCTCTTAACTAAGTCTTTTGGCCAGGCAGCCCAATTCCTAAAGCCCTGTGCGAGTGCTGGCTGGGACAGCGGGTAATTATGCAGCTCTCCCTGTGGTGACGGCATCGGGCCTGTCATAACGGTTACAGACGGGAAACACGGACATCAGGACACGAGGTCCCATCCCTCCTGCAACAACAGGCTGTATCACGTTACCCCACGCCAGGCTTCCATCCCCTGGGTAATAATAGGAAATGGCAAATTTCAAAGCACGGCCACTGCTCATTCCAGCCTAAATGCTCAGGTGAGGGGCTCTGGCTGCAAACCAAAAGGGATTCTTTTTTTCCCCCGTCAAGTTTCAGATGCTCAGGAAAAGCTTAAAAATTTCAGGAAAACCAATCTTCAATAAATTCCTGATGAGCTTTCAGACACATTACAGAAATACTGATATCTCTCACTTCTATTTTGACATGTGCTGAGAGGCTTATGGACAGGAAGCTCTGTGGTTATTTTATACCCTCTATTCTCATCATTTCATCTCAGCCAGCTCATTCCAGCTCCAGCACACCTGCATGTAACTGTTTCCAGCATAAATTTCTCAGTGAACAAGCAAGCTAGGAAAGCACCCTTGCAATGAAAACCACAAAACGAGTACAACATGGAAAATCCAGTCAATAATTTTGCAAGAAATACCCAAGTTATTTGTGAACTGAACACAACAGAGGAAAAAAAAAGGTACATCAGAAGCAGGAAATTGGGTTTAAAACTGGCCCTGGTGGGAGGGAGGGATGTTGAATCAAGCCTTTAAACCTGTGAGTGTGTTTCCCCATAAAATGTCCTTTCTAACAGATTAAAACCTCTCTGAGTATTTTCTGTCGTTCTCTTCCCCGCTACAAAGAGGGGTAACAGGTCTTGTGCAGTTTCTGCCTGAGCAGCTTCACTACTTCTGGCTTTGAGAAAGCCACACGTCACCTATGACTGGCTGCAAGTTTAAGTGCTGAAGGACAAGGGTGGGATAAGGAGATAATAACCTTCTTCAGCTACTGATTATCAATGACATTAAGAGACATCCCTGGTACACTGCAAAAAAAAATTCCAAAATAGCAGAGATAAATATCCCACTTTTTTAACAGCAACCATGTGGTGATTCCTAGATTTGTTCATCTGCTACATATCATGTTTATGAATTTTACAAATGCATAAAGGTGATGCTATATCTGGATATCAAGGCAAGCCTTGGTTAATCAGCTGTGACAAACAGGAAGCTTTTCAGGTAAGTTCCATTAGGATCTGGATAACCTTACATTTCATTAAAAATACATGCGCAGTCTATCCCTGGTGACAAAGACTAACATGAATTATGGCTAGTCCGTGCAGCCAGATTCCCTTTGCCTGAAGAGGCTGTTCCACTTTTCAGCTGCCAAAGAACAGCACTTTCCTACTGTTGCTCAGATAGACAAACCACCACCTTCTCAAAAAAATTGGGAGCAGATGCTAGTCAAAAAGGAGGGTGGGAAAAGAGACAGAGACTGGGGAAGAGAGCTGCAGAAATCCCCCAAACTTTCTTTCTTACAAGTACATTCACTACCTCATGGACGAGAGTCAGGAGAAAGCTTTCTCTTTCTTCCTTGCATTTCTAAGGAGTTTATTTCAAAGATAAACTTGAACTGGGACCAAGAACAGTTCACCAACTGCTCTTTCCTTTCCCTCCAGTTTGCACCAGTTTTTCGCTCCAGACTAGTTTATCTTCTCGTTTCCAGTCCTTGTTTTGCTATGGTTAGTGCTTCAGCTCTGAGGTTACCACCAGCAGCACAGCTTTCAGAAGCAGCGCCTGTATTTCATGTCCCTCTCTCAGAGGCAGCTCTGAAAGCAGAGATGCCTGCACAGAGAAGCAGGAGAGGCCCAGGTCACAGTAGAGGACCAGGTGTGCCTCATCCTTTCCTTCCCAGAGCAGGCACAGGAGAAGCGGGCTGGTAAAAGCAGGAGGCAGCAGTGGCACAGAGTAGAGACAGCCTGCAGGGAGGAGCTGAGCAGGTGACTTTCTGAGAATTAGCTCCTGTACCTGAGGCATGTACTCCACTCCTGAGGGAATGCCACTGGCTGACAAAGTAACAGCGTTGTTCAGCCCTTTTGTCCCTCTAGCACCTATGCAGATGCTCCTTTTCGAACCACACTGAGGGCAGGAGCCTGAAAAACAGAGTTCCAGCACAGTACTTAAGTTCTGTAAATGAGAACAGGTCTCCTGTAATTGATTTCTTCCTGGACCACAGTGTTATAGTTTGCATAACATATATAGATGCAAAAATTAAGCATATGTAATCCAGATTTTGGCTTGTTAAAGACCCCACAGAAATGTTTTACAACACAATTGAAACTGAATGTTCCTGGAAAGTTACAGAGTCATCAACATTAGTTGTATTCTGCAGGGGCTTTATCCTATTATACAGCGCTTGTTCAATTACAAAACTAAATGATGTTAAGTAGCTATTCTGTAACACTATAGAGACTGTCAAATACTAGTGGTGGGAAAAATTACTTTGAAGCTAGCCTTTGTCTACTTGGCTGGGGCTCCTTTAAGAGCTAATCACTTACAGTTTTACATACAGCTTGGGAACTTTATGCTTAAAGGGTCTATAAAAAGACACAGTGCCAATACAGATTTATAAAACATGTATATGAGGTTTTCCACATGTCATATGAAGATTTACATAAGCTCTATTAAACATGATTTTAAAGCAGTACCATCTTAAAAATTCCAAAATAGTTTCATTTCATTTTCCCTTCACATAAGCACATCTTACTAAATTGCAAGGCATCAATGCAAACCAGGCACAGGGATATTCTGTATTATTCCCTACTTCTGAATAAACTAATGCAATTCAGTGCTCTTCTGACTGCGGAAAGTGGACTATGGAATAAGACCGTTGAATTTTATTACTGCTCATTCAGGCATTGATAAATTGAAATCTCTCCCAGTACAAATCCTGGATCTAGTAAAACTTCATTAACAAGCGTATATTTACAGATCCCTACAGACAGCTGGGCTATGGAAGGCATCATGAACCTCCTGCACATGTAATTTTTAGGTACCTACCACCATCTAGAGGAAGTACACTGTACTGCCTAAAAACCAGCACTAAAAACTTTAATGCTATTTAAACAAGCAGTCATCAAAGAAAACAGATGGCCCTTACTATCTACCCAACTATGTTGCCTGTGCTGTTCCACTCCCAGCCACCCCATGGTCTGAAGAGAAAGGCCCCCTTTCAGTTCCAGCTGCTACCACAATTGGGCTTTCATCTCAGATAGGAGAAAAAGAGTGAGATTTCCTCTTTAAATAATAATTTTTAAAAATAGCTAACTGAATTGCATTGAACATTCTTAGATCACAGCGATAACGTTTTTCCTTGTTTATAAGGCTCCTGGGCTAGTGTCAGCAATAGCTACTCTAACTTCTACTTGTGTCCAGCTTGTATAAACATCCCTGTGCCAGGAAGCAATGTCCGGTCAGCCGGGCTGGAGAGGAAGCAGAGGCAGGTCGTGACCCTGCTGCCTGTGCCAGGAGCAGCCCTGTGCTGCCCCACCTGCTCCCACAGCCCAGCGGCCCCTAGCACTAACGCCAGAGGGATGGCAGGAATGAGAATGCCAGCTCCTCCTGCTCTTCAAGTCACAAAGGAACAGGCTGGCAAAGCTGAAGCGGCACCAATATTCAGCTAAGTTTATATGAACCCAGCCACAGACAGCAGATCTAAAGAAACAGATATGGAGAAGCACCAAATCCTACACAAATACATATGTGTCTTTTCTATTTGGTGCACAGGAGCAAATTAAAACTTGGACTTTTAAATAATTTTTAAAAACACCAACCTGCATATTTTTACTATTTGTACTTTGCTTTTTCATCTCTGGTTATTTCTTTGGGCAATGACAGCAGATCATTTGTTTTCATATGCACGCTGCAGTAGCAGCTCTAAACACAAACTTCCAGAGGAGCCTGTGACACTTAAAAGCAAACTAAACACAAGTAAAACTCATAGAATAATTTACATGGAAAAGAAAAAGTAAACAAGTGAAAGTAAACAGAAGAGTTCAAGGGCAGACACTAGGTCAAATTGCAATGAGTGCATAGATTTTACTACCAAAAAAAATCCGGAAGTGATGATCAGCTATCAAATAGAAGATGATCAAGCCACTCTGTGCCAGCAGAATAGCTACCGGGGCAGTGCTGGTGCGAAGAAAGATACTCTCTGCTTCTTATCTGGGCCACAGAGCACTCTAGTCCTCTAAAAAAGGGTGTTATTTTTCTACTGAAGTTATTTAAACAGTCCTACACTGTTCTTCTACCTACCGTGCTTCAAAAACCCAGTATGGAAAATCCTGACAGTTGCGCACAGAGAGACTACATTTCCCCTGCCATTTACCTACCAGCTACTCAAGTTGAGTACACTTAGCTTTTACTTAACACTGAAAGCTCAGAGCACACAGTTTTGATACCCATGAGTGCTTCTTTAGTTGGAGTTTTTTATTCACACCTTCCCCCACCCCGTAAAAAAGAGAGACCTGAGCAGACATGGATCCTTTGCCAATGTCAGTACACAAGGGCAAACAAAATTGTTCTTTGGAAGCTCTGCCTGGATATATTGAGACCCTGTTTGGACAGATTCTTGACTATCCTTTGGACAGGGATCCACACAGAAGGACAAAATAAAATAACACCAGAACAGGACAGGCCCTAATATACAGAGAACTAATTTGTGGATTTTTTTTTTTAATATATGTATCTTTCTACTTCTCAGAGGTCTAGAAACCTGTTTATAGCATTTTTCAGACTTTCAAACCATTGGGAGGAGGCTATTTCACTCTTCTACCAGATAGCTCTAGCAAACGGAGAATGAAGGTATGGAGCAGTATACTGAGTATAAGATCAGTTCAACCAGGAGGAAGTTCCTTCATGTTCAAATTATATGCAACACACAAAATGTCATCTTTTCTTCAAAAACTTTGGAAAAACAACAAGCAAATTCTCTTTTTAAAGAATTGAGACTTGAAGTATTGCTCAGCAAGAGGAAATATTGAGGGGTGGGAATGTAGCCATTTCATCCAGTTATAAAACCAGAACGATTATCAGCATCACTGAATACTGAAACAACCCAGTATCTTTCATGCCTCACCACAAATAATAATTAAAAAAAAAAAAAGGCTGTTCTCTTTGAAATACAAATACGTTGCTTTTATGACTGATTATCTCAGGTTTTATGGCATGACTGCCTGCAAAACCTTCTGATAAGAAGCAAAGAAGCAATCGCCACTCTGCACACACAACACACCAGGACTAAGGAGAAGATTACTGAAAGGAGCAGAGGAATGGCAGGACAAAGGCAGCAAGAAGAAGGAGAAACAACATTTCTGCTGATGTTTCCCGCCACCTTTTTCCTAAGCCACCCAGCCATTTTCACTCACAGCTAGTCCTTCGTGCCCTGGAAAGCACAGTCCCTGCTCCCAAGAAGCTGCAGCCAGCAGAGGTTTTGGGGAGCAAAGCAGGGCAGGGGTGCATATGCCCTGACACTCACGGAGTGGGGAGGGGGCAGTGCCTGCCCCCCGCTCACACCTGAGCCTCGACACTACAGCATTCGAGCAGGCAAAGATGAACTTTTTCACAGCTTGCAAACAACAGCATGTATCTTACAAACTACAGTGATCAGTGGACTGGGGGGAAAAGGCAGACTCCTGTCTGCATAACAGGCTCCTCACCAACTTGCATCAAGGACATAGGTGAGATGGAGGTGTGGGGAGACAGCTCACTGGGTTACAATTCTTTAGCCTGAACCTGCTCACTCATTCGATTTGAGATGGCAACGGTGGCCCTGCACAGGCATCAGGTCATTGCTAGTGGTCCTTGACAGGCACTCCCTTCGCCCACATTCCCACTACCCCTGCATCCATCTTCCCCACAGCTTTTCACCCCCAGCCTGCTTGGGAAGTGCATTCTCCTGCAGGCTTGCTGTCTGAATGTAAACTACACAGGTTTAGGAGTATCCTATTGCCATTTTGCTCAAATTCATAAGATGTGAATTAAGGCACGCAAATGTAAAGTTAATTTCTCAAATCTAAGGCTCAGGAGTACTAACTGGCCCATCTAAAGACCTCTGTTTCTATGTGGATGATAAAATATGAATGCATGTTAATAGGGTCAGAGAGTCTCAAAGCTACTCTGAAAACCCTTTGAAAGAACTGCTATGTGTTCTTCCAGAGACAGTTTCAATACAAGACTGTTTCAAACACCTCTGTGGGTTCTGAAGACCTTTTTACTTTTTCCATGAACAAGTTGCTTCAATAATAGATAAATTACATTTTACTACCTATATAATTCCAAGCTGAGGCAGTATGCACTGCTTTACATTGAAACAAAGAGAAAAACTGTCTCCCTCTGCTACTCTCCGTCTTGGGAGGGGGAGAAGCAAGGAGGCCTGTATTTTAATGAACATGCTCAGAAGGAAAAAATGAAAACTAAGCAGAAAAACCTCTGCTGATGGTTGTTTAGCCCACACCAGTGTATACCTGATTCTGCAGAACACAAGGCTGAGCTGTTTAGAGCAGAATCTCTCTTTGTTTGCCCACTTACCACAAAACAGTGCCATCACCTAAAACAAAAAGTCCTGGATCCCTGCAGTGTAATTTGTGGGTTTTATGCATGTAGACGTTTTAACAGAACCCACAGGATAACTGAACACAATTTACATGGGTTCCAACATTTTTTCAGGATGGCTGAATGGTACTGTCTATCCAGGCAGCAGGCTATGTAAGGGTTAGCTTTAGAATAAACAAGGCATCTGGAGCAGGCTGCATTTGAATTTCAAAACAGAGCAGCTTATTCTTTGCTGAACCTCCCTGATGGCTAGACCTGGGATGGGTATTTAGCAAATGCTACATGTCACAGATAACTAAGAGGAAGAGAAAAAATTACCAGCCGTTCCATCTCTTGCTCCCGAAGTCGCTCTTCTCTCTGCCTCCGGTGATAGTCCATGAGGTCTTCCCTTCCTGAAATTGAGCTAATGCTGTTCTTCCGCTCTCGCATGGACGTTTGCAGAGAATTTGGTGTCTGTCTGTAGCTTTCCAGATCTGGGTCATCAAGTTCCATGGAACTAGTGGAAAGGTTTCTTCGGACAGAGAATGACCTGTCAAAATCCACTGGGGAGAAAGAACTACTGGGACTTGTTCCTGAGAGTCCAAGTCTATCAAAATCATCGGGAAGATATGGGGAAGAAGATGCTAAAAGCATCTTTTTAGCAATTCGAGGGCTTGCAGGAATGCTAAGAGTTGAACTGACATAGGGATTACTCCCAGAGACAGAGTTTGCATGTGGTGAAACCCCTGAGCTGCAAGAAGAAAAATTCAGGTAATTATCAGCATCGAAAGCATTCTGAGGTAGATCTTTTTCTCCAGGTTTTTTCCTTTTACTATTACCCAGAGAGCTTCTGGGGGGCAAACTTAATGGCACCAGCTGGTTTTCTGTTGATTTATAAAGTCTGGGTAGGGAACGGCTGTACATTCCCATATGACTTAGAGATCCACCAGAGTATTTCCTAGGCCGTGAACCCAGAGTTTCCATCATCACATCCTTGTACTTAACTGGCTTTATGTGAAGGGCCAGACTGTTTTCAGCATTCATTCTCCTGCCTTGCTTTGGGCTGGAAGGCATGCTGGCTGCCCCAGAACTGCTACCAGGTGAAAGCACCAGCTCGTTCCCTGAGCTTCCATTCCACATAGTCAGGAGAGAGCCTGAGATCTTCTTTGACTCCAGCATTCCTGGGAAGTATATGTTGTCATAAGATTTATTTCTCTGACTGTACTTTGAGTAGTTAAACTTATCCATGTGTCCAAGGGATTTTTCGTTTTCTCTGCTGGCATGAATATCAAAATCTGTCCTTCCTGAACTATACCCACTGAGGGATGGAGACATGCCTGATACTGAACCCAAATGCTTTACAGAGATGCTTTTATCTGGAAGATATGGGCCTTCACAGGGGAACTGCTTGCCTCCTTGAATTTTGTTAATAGAGTGTGTATTTTTAACACTGGAGGAAGGATTAGGTTTAATTGGCATAGGTTGTGAAAGGGTTAAATAAGAGCCAGCATAGTCCCCATTTGTTTTAAATTTAAGAGTTGATGAAAATTTCTTCGTGTGGAGGTTTTCCATAATATCCTGGAGACCATTTTCAAGGGAATTTGCCACAGAACCCTTTCCCAAACTAGTATTTTGTAATTCCATCTGTTTTTGTGAGTAGCTATAGTCTGCCATGATCTTACTGGAATCTGTAAAGAAGACAAAACAAAAAAAATTTAGCAAGTAAGTAGCCTCTTGCATGTGCATGCCTGCAAAATAACGTGAACACTTTCTGCAGTAATTACTGTGCTTGCAATAAATATGTCTCAGATCACTAAGCAAAGGAGTAGATGCACAATTTTCCCATCTGTTTCTGCAAAAGATGGGAGACTGAAAAAGAAGGGGCACAAAATGCCAAAGTCAGCAACACAGTTGGAAAGAGGGTAGACTCTTTCTTTGCTGTCCTATCCGTTGCAGGAGCTTGTGGTTCAACCTTTATAATCCTGAGCCTCTTAAGATATCCATGAAGTAAGGAAGAATTATTGTCCTGATGTTTTACAGCTGAGGAACTGAGGTACAGGGAGAATATGCAAAGCAGACAGCCGAGTACAGAACCCAATTCAGGTCTCCCAGGGCCAAAGACATAAGATACTGCTCTGGATCACCTCCTCCTTTAATCTGTGCAGCCAGTGCATCTGAGCCCTGATATACTAGCGAGCTCAATTTAAATCTCAGTAGGGGTTTGTCACCTTTCTGGTTACTTTGTGGATGGTCCTGCAAAGCTTAACGGGAAGGCACGTTTTTCAAGGTGTTTCAGTTCATTGCTCTAAAAATACAAAGCTGTAACTACATCTGCCAAGAGCACTTCGGTTAAAAGAGAACCTTAAGGAAGTAGAATGCTGGGCTGCATGACTTCATTCAAAACAACAAAACCACGTAACTATTAAAAATACTGATGGGGGTGAAAGTTACAGATCCTAATGATCCTTCGGAAATCTAATTTATACTCAGGAAGAGAGCACAGACCAAAAAAGCCTTTGCTGTGGTGGACGTTATTGTTCAACGATGTGTCAAGCTCTAGCCTACAGTTCTGAGCTCCGCTTTGCCAAAAGCAAAGAAAGGAATTCAGCTCCTGACAGTGCCAGTTCCTGCAGGAGATAAACAGGACCCCCCAGCAGGCTTACACTTAGATCTCAGCTGATGTAGAAACGACACCATTAACATTTACAGCAGCTCCTGGGATGTGCTAGTCTACACTTTGAACTAATAAAACACTTCTGAATGTCAGTTCCTGCAGTGCCAGCAAGTACTGTTTCTGAAAAGAAGGGTCAAATCTGGGAGTTACCCTTGGCTCAGTCACATTTCACCTGTGACTTCAGCTTCCTCACGAGAAACTGAACTTCAGCTTGTCACTCGGTGGGAAAACCTAATGTGTAAAGTGCCCTTAAAGTCCTTGGAGGCAAGACTTCAGTCCTCTCCCAAGCACCGCTTCAGGCAATGGTATGAACCAAGAGACAGAATTTGGGATTCCTGTCCGCCACCAGAGCTCATGTGACCTGGTTTCATTGAGAATCACCAGGTTCACATCTTGTGGAAGGTGGCAATGCATTCTTCACAAGGGTCCTGGTCTCCGGGCCCCTCCTTGCTAAGAAGGCAAAACGCCACGGAATTCACCATTATCCAGGGCATCACCAGTCCTCTGCTGCACAGGCTTCCTCTGCGCAATCCAGGTGCGCAACAACAGATTCTCCTCGATTAGTAAGGGAAAAAACCATAAGTTTGGGAACAAAGGTAACTATCATTACCAAGGGAACTGAATAGGCAAAAGATAAAAGGAGCCAGCAGTAGGGGACACAAATGCAAAAAATCAAAGTAACATAAAACACCTTCTTGACCATAGTGGACTGGGCCAAGCAGTTGTTAATTACAAGCTCTGGTAGTGACCAAAAACATTAGATTGCACCTTCAAAACTAAACCTCAAGTCTGCCTCTACACAGAATTAAATATTTTTATGCTGGCTGTAATGATGTGATTCGTATTATATTTATAATTTTAACACACTTATGATGATGATACAACTAAGTTGCCTTTGAACCAGTGAGTTCACAGAGTTCTCCACCACACCATCACCACTTCGAGTAAAACTGCAGCTTTTTGTATTGTGATATTTTACTTGACATTTTTTAGCTAATTTTGTAAATTTTGATAGCAGCAATGATGCAATTCAAATGAACAGAAGGATAAATGTGACCCAAATTCAAAAGAACTCTTGTCAGGACAAGACAACACCGTCTGGAAAAATCAAGCACTCATCATATTAGTGGTGTTTTAAGGAAGAAGAGTAAGATGTAGAAGTTATTTAAGAGCCCAGGCAGAAAGCACAATGTATATGCCTTTTACACTTAACTTCTCCACTGTGGAACAGACCCTAATTTCCATCTCAGTCTCTCTTTCTCCTCCCCTCTTCCAAATCTTTCTTAAAACTGAAATCTAATCTCTCATGAAAATCGGACAGTCCAAACCTTAACTAACACAGCTAAGTTCAAATATTTTTGCATAAATTTCACTGGCTCCACTATAAATAGCTTGGCAGACACATTAATGGGACATTAATAATTGTTCATTACTCCCTTGCAACAGCAGTAGGGCACATTTAATCCTACAAAGACTGGATGCTTTTGCCAAAAAACAAGTTAGCTCATGGAAACTTTCATGCCTGTTCACCACAGCAGAGAAGGGTTCACTGTACTTGAAATCCAAAGAAGTACAGTAGGAAAAGGTCACAATACCTTCATGTTCACTCCAGTTCAGCTTTTCCCTACTATCCCTTGTGCCAGTTCTTCTGTGCTTTTGTTTCCAGCTCCACAGTGCCCTCCATCATACAGTTAAATCCCAATTGGAGGACAGCACATGTTTAAATAAACCATAGCTGCTTCCCACCAAGCAGATCTTGTTTGTTTTGTTTATTTCTAGGGTAATGTTTGAGTAGAAACTTGATGAATATGCCAGGATGCCTTACACATCCTGGCTGACGGTGTCTGTGCACGCAGCTATAGAGACTGGGGATGGGAGCTTCAGCTCGTGATATGCCCTGAACCCATCCTGCATCCAGGTCAGCCCCAGCTTTCACGCTCAGCACAAGGGTCCTCTGTTTAGAAAAGTATTTTCTGCCTAGAGCTACATAAGGAAATTCTTCATTTTTTTCATTTTTATTTTATTTTTTCCCCGTCATTCCTTTTCTTCCTTTCCTGAGTTGTTTAGCTGGGGGTCACTGATATCTGTTCCAGACAGGCATTAAAGTGATGGGGGAGGGTTGGCTGTCTGCAGCATATCCAGCTGTGGCCTTGTTCTGCCTGGTAAATGGAGTTAGACATGGAATAAGAACAGAGCACTGATCTTATCCATGTGTCAGGAGAATTAAAGGGCCAAAATCAATTAGAAATTCTGCAAGATCTCAGTGCATTACAAACAAACTTCATTTTAATTGATTACCTGATCCAGCATTCTGGAAGGAGGAGAGGTTACTTCTGTTCGGCATCATATTTCTCTTCTACAGGATGGTTAAAATGACACTAATTTGAGTACACCAGATAAATTTTGACCTGCAAATAAAGTAAAAAAAGAAAAAAACCCACACTGTGTTAAGAAGTGTATTTTGGGAACATATTTTGAGTGCATAATGTAAAACACAATTGGCTTTTCTTATGGTAAAATTTCCAGAGACAACTCAAAAAGAAGTATATTAAAAGGTATTTGGAAAGGACACTCCATGTTTAATGTGAAGACTGGGAAAAAAAAAAGCCAAACCTGTCTGCAGTTTGTTTATCAGTTTAAAAGTACATAAAATTTGTTTTGATAACCAGCCATTATCTATGTATGACCCCGTCCCGACTCTGGACAGGCTCTGTACTAGTCACAGCTCCTGAGTTTTGTCTGTGATCCTGTGGCTTCCTTAAGAAATGACTAACAAGGTTGCACTTTGCTACGAAGACTCTATTTTGAAAGCCCATAGCCCAAGTTCAGCCCACGCAACACCAGCACTCTGCAATCATGAATAAACCTATGTAAAACCAGGTATGTGATCCAAAATGCACAAAATGTTTTGGCATGCAAAGATTTATAAGTTTCCAAAGAAGCCAGACAAGGAATGTAAAGGGATTCTTGAAAGCTTATTTAAGATGAAATTAAAAATTGATATGGCTTCAAGAGGGACTTGATTTAAAAGAAATGCCGAAATTAAATCCCAGCCACTAAAAACTAAATCCAAATAGAAGACCTCTAGTGAGTTGCTCTATTGAAAGAATTATTTTTTTTTAATATACATCTGTTTTTAAAGGTTGACAAAAATTTTTTTTAAAACTGCATCAAGTGACAAAATTAATGGCGACCATCTGTAGGTCCTCTGGGCTTAGCTCTGGACAAGCAAATAGAAACATGTCAAAAAAACAAGTGAAGAATGGAGACAGATGTCTGGGGCTGTCTAGAGACAAGCCACCTATTTAATTAACTGCAGTCATCACAGCCCCAAGGTTCCAGGTCTGTGGTGCACAGACTTTCCGTGCCATGCTTTTTCATGTTATTCTCCTGGGACGACAGCCCTGGGAGAAGGGAGCTGGCTGCTCATCCTTGCAGAGGGAGGCTCCTTCACTCTGACCTCCGGCTTCTGCCTCACCTGCTCCCTGCCAGCTGCTCTCCCAAGGGGCCAGTCCCTGTCTTTTCACTCTGTTCTCCCAGGAATCCCCCTGTGCTGGCCTCACTTTGCAATGCTTTTTCTTTCTCTGTAGAGGTCATTTCTCAGCCCCAAGGAAGGTTTCAACCCCACTGGGCACATTCTGCCCCTCACAGCAAGATGCAGCTACCTCCGAGATCACATAACCCACCGTTCCCAAAAATGACACTACTCTCCAAGGAGCCAGGGTAAGGAGGGAGACCCTCTAGAGCGCTGCAGCTCCTGAGGGGAATCACCCACATGTCCAGCCCCTCCAGCACAACAGGGCTGAAATTCTCCAGAGCAGCTGACGGGAAAGAACGTGGGCAGCAGAGAGCTTTTCAACCCAATTTTCATCCTCAACAGGTTATTTCATTGACATGAAACATTTACCATCCTTTTAACCTCGTTTGTCTTCCAACACATGGACAGACCCCTTCCCTAATTCCTTCCAGCTTGCCTCAGATCCTCCAAACTCAAAGCCTGCATTCCATCACAGGTACCCAGCTTTGCTGGAGCGGGGCTGGGGACTGCCCATGGACCCCCTGGCACAGCTGCAACTACAGGCAGCAGACACCAGCAAGAGGTGACAGTGGCTCTCCCACTTGTCTGCAGACCAAACACAGAAGGATCAGGACACAAATCCAGTTAATACTGCCACTATGTTGACACCTTGGCATATTGCTTTTGTCATCTCTATTAAAAATACTGCATTTTGTGCCCAGAGGTCCCCAGAAAAGAACCAAAAATTTAGGCCAATTTTCAGGCCATGTTCAACTTGACGCAGAAAACTAGTGACACTATACATTTCACATTTGGCTGCAACAAAGATGTCACTGTATCACTGAACAGAACAACCAAACACAGACAACTTGGAATTAGAAGACAGAACAAAGGGTTGGTGAAAAAGACAGGAAGATTCATTGCATTTCCCATGTCTCCAACATCGCTGCTTTATGGTTAAGATCACCAAAAACCCCATCCTTTCTATCTCGTGAGATGACAGCTACCACTTAATCAATGTGACAAACATTAAGGAGAACTGAAAGGGAAGGGATTTTATGCAATTAAAAATTCTATCTTTTGGTGAATACCTGGGTTTGCTAACCACCTTTTTTAAGGTTAAATATTTATATGGTTTCATTTCAGGTTTGAGAACTCATTACACATCTCTCTTCCTAGAGGATGAGAGATCAGAGAAGACATCACTTAGTAATAATTGGATTTAAACGGGAGAAGAACTTTTTAAAAAACTTTCAACTGTGGGCAAAGCCAAGAAACAACTGATGAACTAAGGAGCCAAAGTAACAAACAGCTCAAAATCCACAGTATATGTGCTCTCATGAAATCGTGTTCTTTCAGATGCGGTTATGCAGGGCCTCCAGCAAGGCTAACTCTCGTTACAGAGCAGATGCACGCTCTGCCTTGTCTGGAACGAAGCAAAATGATTTCATCTGGGATTTATAAAGTCATCTGAAGTGAATGCATACAGCATTACCAATCATGTTTCATCTCTACAGTGCCCAGGCCAAATTAAGTTTTGTTTCACTAACGATCAGAAGAAACAGTGATTCACAACTTAAGAGTGAGTCAAACAAAGGATTCCAATTCCAAGATATTATAACACTGGGTGGCTTTACAGTAAGAACTCCTTTCCCTTGTGCAGTGTTTTAACCCCAGCTGGCAACTCAGCACCCCCAGCTGCTTGTTAACCCCCACCCAGGATGGGGGAGAGAATCAGAAAACAGGGAAAACGTATTAAATTAATGACAGTTTGATAGATAAAGCAAAAGTCATGCACAAAGCAAAGCAAAATAAGGAATTAAACCCCTAGGAAAGCAGGGTTCCATCACTCCGAATGTTCGACCCCCTTTTTCCTTCTTCTCCCAGCTTTATATGCTGATTATGACGCCATACGATGTGGGATATCCCTTGGGTCAGCTGTCCCAGCTGTGTCTCCTGCAAACATGCCCCCTCAGCCTTCTACTGGTGTGGCATAAGATGGTGAACAGTCCTTGACTCAACAGAAACACTACATAGCAACAGTTAAAAACATCAGTGTGTTATCAACATTATTCTCATACTAAATCCAAAACACAATGCTGTAACAGCTACCAGGAAGAAACGAACTGTATCCCAGCCAAAACCAGGACACTTCAGCGCAGGAGCCAAAAGCTGCAGCTCACTACCTGTGTACACAGCACTTCCCAGCATTTCATCCAGAGATTTAGGGTGAAGTTTTCCCAGCACATAAGCTTCTCACCTCTTCTTTACTTCTGCCTGGGCTGATACCCACCTCCCTTTAGCAGAGCCTTCTCTGGCACCCACTTTTCTCTTACGTTACCAATCAAGTGGGTTGCAGTGCCTCAGGCATCACTAGAGCGCTTCTCTGACTGAAAATAAACAGTCAGTTTTAAACAAAACTCTCAGACTTGGCCGTCTATCTTTTAAGACTTTTCTGCTCTTCATTGTTTTTTCATTTTCAGTTTCTCGGTGAACATTAACAGTGGCTCCCTGCAGCTCCTGGCACCTCTACTATCTCTGACATTTTTCTTTAGAAACTCCTACAGCAGTGAATTGCCAGTCTTGGATTCCAAAACAGATGAAACCCCAACTGATGGAGGGTGAGGACAAAGCCCATCACTGGCACCGTCTGCACATCATTAGAGTTTCATTTGTTCTGCAACAAGATCTTCAAATGATTAGAATCTGTTTCAACTATTCCAATAAAATGCACACTGTTTTGGAAACAAGAAAGCCTCTTGAATTTTCACACTCTGAACAAAATTTGGTGAATGAGTGCTGATGGCTTCAGTGCCTGGAGATTTTATTTTCCCACAGTGTAGCACGCCTACGTGCATGGACAGACTGTTCCATTACCAAGCTGATTTACCTTTTTCCTGCATAATCTGAGGACAATGTACTTATGCCTGATTAAATCAAACCTGTTCTAATTCCTGACTTACTCTGATTATTTACAAACAAAGTCTTGATAGGCTCAATCTGATGGCAAAGTAAAACTCACTGGAATCTACTGTTTATCTCCAAAACACTTACGTGGAAATCCATCTTTCTCCAAGCCCACTGTCAAACATTCACAGAAAGGCACCTGCATAATTTGGTGGAGATCCTGTACCCATGAATGGACACATCGTTACGAGACAGCAAAGCCATCTCTGCCAAAATCTGGACAACTCAGCAAGGCTGTGATTTAAAATTGCCTTAAACATCCTTCTTCATTTCCTCCTCCTCCTCCCACACAACATAATACACTAGACCTCAAGCTACAGCTAATTTCCTGCCAGCATAGTCCTGAAACCTGCTCAGTCCCTGTCTTTTCACGATATAAATCCTGCAACACTTAGGTCCCTGCATGCAAGTGAGCACAAGGTCTGGTTACAGGCAAAGGGTGTTTTAGTTCCTAAAACTCACAGCTTGGCACCTTCAGCAACACTAAATAAATTAAAAATCAAGTATCCGTGAATCAGATTTGACTAAGTCACTCCCTTGCAATCCCGCAGGTTTCCGATGTGGAAAAGGGAGTGGCAGAGGAAGTTGCTCTTATGGTTTACCTCTTCCTCTGAGAAATTATCATGTTGGATATTGGAGAAGAAGGAGAAATAAAACAGTGCAACAGAAAACATCCTAAATAACATTATCCTCCTCATAGACCACATGTATTTTACTGTAATAACCCACCCAACTACTCCAAAAATTGCACTTAAATATGACATTTTTAATTACTCTTACTGTTAAAACATGATTCTCCTCCCATTCGATAAGGACTGATGTTGTAGGCATTGTCACATCAATTGCTCTTTCCAGTAGACCGACATAATCAATTTAATCAGATCACAACAGCTGACAATTTTAAATGGGTATCAAAAATGAAAACATTCATTACCACGTAAATACTACAGCTGGGTGACTACAAACCGAGGGTCAACCCACTGACGTAAGAGACACAAAAATACCAGGGAAAATGTTGAAGCTTTATAACTTTTGTGCCATAACAGCTGCTCTTACCTGAAACTGAAACTGTTAAAGCACTCATTTCAATCAATCTAAACTAATTCCTATGCATTTGGCAGGACAAGAGACTGACCACCTACTCAAACAGCATTACTTTAGTAGACATCACTGCCTTCTCCTTATCTTACACTCACACAAACCTCTGTTTCATCTGGAGTAGTTCGCTGAGATAAGCTGAAGGAAGAAGGAGAGTTAATTCTTTTCTGCTCAAACAAAAGCCACAGACAGGTAGAAACATAACAGAAGAGATTTCTGTTAAAACAATGAACTCCTTTCATCATGCAGAAAAACAGGGTTGACAGAGGACAAGCCAAACTCCAGTCATACTCATCTTTTCTATTTTGGTACCTTTCTGGTAGTTAAGCTCCAGCGTCAGTTATCTGACCCAACGACTGCATCATCTCATGACAGTAGTCACAAGCTCTCTGGCATCATTCTGACACTATTTCATTAACTCTTTTCCTATTGAAAGTTTGAGTATGCTCAAAAGATTTGCAAACTGAAACTTTAAAGTTTCACACAGAGATGGCAAATAGAAAGTTCTGCTGGTGAGCTGTGACTGCTTACTGTGCAGACTAAGAAAACCCAAACCAAACAACATAGCTGGTATAGAAATAAATACACTTAAATACTCTACACCAATGTAATTCGCACTCCTGAAGCCCAAGAAATACAGACTTTCTTTATCTAAAATTTAAGGAAGGGGATTGAAGGCAAAACAATTATGTATCCAAATTCATATCTTACATGAGCAGAAATTCTCACTGTATAAGAGCAGAAAGACCTTACAGAGAAGTTCCTCTGTTCCCATCCTACTTGACATGACAAACTTGCCCCTAGGACACCCCTGACAAAATCAATGAGAGCAGGTAGGTAAGGCCCAGAAAATCTAAGCAGATAGAAAAACTAATCAGAACAGCTTCAAAGATCATCCAGTCTTTTGCTTTTGTTCTTTTTTTTTTTCTTGGATGTCCTTACCATTTTCCCCCCATGTACTGCATTTTCCCACTCTCCGGCAACCTTTGCCCACGATCTGCTTTCCTCTGTGCTGATTTCTTTCACTGCCACTTTGTGCCTGTCACTTCCTTCCGTTAATCAGTTCTCTCCAGTGCCCACTTATTCTGACAGCTTCTGTCTCTTGTTTCACTCGTCCATTTCTCCTCAATTTGTCTCCTTCCCGGGATGCTTGCCCCGTATTTCCAAACGGCCCCTCTATCTCTTCAACGCTTCTTCATTTCCCAGCACTCTCAGGGCAGCAAGCATGCCCCCACACTAAACGCTTCTCATCGCACTTGCCTGGCAAACCACACCATGACAGTGACAGCTCAAGTGGCACCAGCTGTGGCTGCTGTGCTGCCAAGCCATGGGTCTGCCTGCACCAACACGGGGCAGCATTTACCAGCAGGTCCCACTACTGAGTTCCCTCGGGCAAGGAACAGAGGTGCTATAACTCAGTTATACCATTTACTATAATAAAAGAAGTTAAATAAAACGGTTCACTTAAAAACTGACCCACCTGCGTGAGACCTGAGTAAGAAAAAACCCAAACTTGGTCATATTTACACAGTTCACTCTACCCTGCAGTCTCTAGAGGACCTTCCTTCTACAGGGGAAAACTCGCCTTGGATTTCCATGGCATCTTGGAAGTGCTCCACCAGCCTAAAACAAATTCTAAATTAACAGCACCTGCTCAAAACACCCAGAACATCATTTTATAGCTGCTCGTTTTAATTCAGTGGGAAACACTG
>VYZQ01004462.1:29147-51673 GCA_013400655.1 Mystacornis crossleyi
TTATTCTGAGTATTTAGTAAGATCAAGTGATCATTGCAAATTGATTTGTCTTTGAAGCTGATCCAACTGTACCAGTTTCTGTCATCTAAGAATGTGTCCTATGTTGATATGTCCTATGGTTTCATGTCCTCAAAATATCCTATAACTCTGTCTCTTATATTTCAAGCTGAATGGGAAAAACCTTTCGATCCAAAATACACTAAAATGAGCAAATTTTTTGTGGATGGAAACAAGGCTGTTGAAGTCCCGATGATGTTTGGAATGGGTGTGTTCAAGCATGGCTATGATGAGCAGCTGTCTTCCACTGTGGTGCAAATGGATTACAAAGGAGGTGCTTCAGCATTTTTTATTCTGCCTGATAGAGGAAGAATGAGGAAGCTGGAGAAAAGATTGTCTTGTGAACGTATGTCAAGGTGGAGGACACTAGTCACAAAAAGGTAAAATTCTGTGGTTCTTGGTTCGGATGGTAGGCAAGAAAACAAAGGTGCTGGCATATGACATAGGGTCAGTATGCCATTTTTAGTTCTGCTTTAATCTACAGAAGAAATCCCCTGACCAAAGCTGAATCTGGGTCTTTAGTGTGTTTTCACATTCAGTACTGCAAGGACTGAAAACCTTCACAGACTAGGACTTTTGCTATTTCTGCATTTTTTTCCCATCTTCAATTCTCAATAGGCCCAAGTTTTTGGACTTAGACCTCTTCTCACTTTTTGGAGGGAAGGTCTTCTGTCTTCTCCTATTTATAAGTAAATTCCTACCCCTTCAGCCTCTTTTCTTGTCTCTTTCTTAATTTCTGCCTATTAAAATTAACAGTAATTGTACGGTTAATGCTGAAATAACAACTTGCATTCTGCAATTGTGAGGGCAAAGATCAGTGACAAGAGAATAGAGCAGAGCCGCTTATACAGGCTCTCCTAGGACTTAGGAAGGCAAAACTGGAGTAAGCTACACTCAATTCCAGATAGCTTTGAGACTAGAAAGCAGAAAGTTTATACGCTTTCAAAAATTTTAGAGTCCTTACATTTAGTGTCATGCATGGCAATAGCCTTTCACAAAATATGTGTACAAGCATAGGTGCAACACCTTTACAGTATCAAGCCCTTGTGCTCATTCATGAATTTGCTGTGTCACGTTAGTGACCTTCACACATAGATGTTTGAAAATCGTGTTTATATGGTCCCTTCTCAAGATAAAAATTACATTTGAGTGCAGGAACCTAAAACTGGTTTCATGCTCTTAACTGATTCACTGTTAAATATTATCAGAATAATCTAACTTCTTTTTCATATGGGGAAAAAAAACACAACAAAAAAACACCAGGAAAAACTGTCATTTTCTGTGCACCTTTACAGTTGTCAAACTTCTGGGAGTAGCTATGTGGTTTGTGACTAAAGGACAAATAAGATGGTGAATCAAGATACTTATGTGTAATTTTTTCCTAAGAAACAATTGCCTTTACAATCATCAAGACAGATGCTAAACAGAATTGGAGGGATTTGTATTTCCTCTCTCCATCTTATAATATGAAAAAGAATCACTGTCAAAGAAAAGTTTGTTTCATGCTGCTCCCTATTTTTCATCATAACCATTCTCTCCTACAAAATAATAACACAAATTCCTCCTTTTCCCTCTATTTTTAAAGCAATTTATTGCATCTGCTATTATTTGGAGTCTCTGGGAGGTCTTAGTACATGAAAGTATTATATGGAATAATTCAAAGGCTGTGGGCTACCTATGTTTGACCCGTCTTCTCTGCCTACAAACTGATGTTGATATTAGTGGCAGAAGTATTGTGAAGGACATCTTTCATTACTGCTGGCTGACAAACAGGATAGCGCTGAAGTATCACCAGTACAGACAGCTGAGATCTTTTAAATGGCTGAACTGTAGAGAAAACATAATTTTCACTTCTGGAAAGTGTATCCCACTGCTTCCTTCCCTTAGCTAGCTGCATTGCTACTGTCTGTCTGAGGCTCTCCCTTTCTTCTACGCTGGAAGCAAGTGGGGGCTTGTGAAGGAGTGTCTTTAGGTAACAGGAAGGCAGATGATTCAGTGATAGCTGCATTCTCATTCAGGACAGCAATCAGCACAGACTGAAATCAGGGAGAAGTAAGAGATCAGCATCCTGCTATCAATCCACCAGCACTCTTGTTTTTGGATACAGCCAGAATTGGCATTAGATGCTGTGCAATGCTGGAGATATGGGCCTTTTCCTTCCCACCTGCCCACTGGATGACTTTCTCTTTGGCTAGCTTCGTTAAGTGTTCCACATCTCCCTAACCTAGAGCCCTGGAGAGCTGCCCTGGTTTGTCACCAGAAAATAGTACCTAATGTCAGCACATTCACTAACCTGTGTCTCATTATGCTGCTTTTAGCTGTAGATGTTGGGCTTAACCTTTGAAAAGTAATTGCTAGACACTTATGGGAAAAACAAGGAAGAAATGAGTCAGAAGCATAGAGCTTTAGTTAATTTATGGAAAGCAGCAATCTAGTCACTTAAAACTGAATTAAGTCAGGCACTGGGCTTGACATAGAAAAATAATTATGTATTGACTAACTACATTCTGTAAATGTGCTTTTGTCTTCTATTTTGCCATGCTTTCTATCACTACTTACTATTGTCCTGCTTCTTCAGTGAATATAGTTTTGTATTCTCTGTCTTGTTTTGTATGATAAATACACAAGGCCATTTTTTTTCCCCAAAAGTAACCAGTGAACTTGAATGTGTTCGATTTTTTTTGTGCTCAGCTTGAGACACCTAGAGGAATCTCTTTTTCACAAGGTGAATCCTCTGCATCCTTAGCAATGGCTCATGACGAAGGTGCTTCCAGCAGATTGCACAGAAGATCACTAACTTCTGAAAATATACCTCTCCTATATAGGCAAGAGAGAGCCTGCAGGCAAAATTTCTTTAGGAAGAAAGCAGAATCAGTTTGTCTGTTATGAGTCTATGTTACTGTGTGATAACTGATCAAATGTTTCACCACATTCTTGCACTTCTTTTCTGGCAGCTCAGTAAATTTGTATCTTCCGAAATTCACGCTTTATGGGACATATGACCTAAAAGATATCTTATATAAAATGGGCATTATGGATCTATTCACTGATAAGGCTGACCTCTCTGGGATCACTGGGCAGCCCCAGCACAGAATTTCCCAGGTAAGTCACACCGCTTTTAGTTTTATGGGCCCATGGTTACTGATACTTGCATCACTTCCTGTCCAACTATTCATGATGCAAAACTCATGTAAAGGGCTTTGCTTCACATGAAAAGGCAGCTGTTGGCATTCAGAGTGTTTTGTCTGTGTTACTTGCACTGTGTGTGCAACTGGGTTGGAGCAAGTTACAAGTTTATAATTTTTTAATCTAGGTTTTTTTGACCTGCATGGGGCAACCTTATAAAACAGATATGACCAAATCATCATGTATCCACAGCTTGGTACCCTCCTGCAGGGTGTTGTTAGAGTCACTGCATGGCTGCTTCTGTTTGTTCGTGTCTGCCTTCTTTAGCCTGCTAGTGGGCAAGTAGGGAGCTGTAGTGTGTATCTCTGCTTGTATTTTATGGAGGTGAGGGGAGAGGAAAAATACTGCTTGCTTTTAAACTGTTTGGGGAAAAGGAAAATGCAGTTATTGCAAACATTTGGCTACAAGCATATGAACAGTGACTGCCAGGTCCAGGCAAAAGCTACAGATAGGTCATGCTTCAGTAAATCTAGAGTTTAAAGCTGACAATCAGTGCAAACTTAATTGTCTAATGAAGAAAACAACTGCCCTCATGACCTCAAGTGGACATTAGTGAATCAGGATCTGTCAGTGCCTTGATACTGAAAGGTAAAACTTTTGTGTTTCTCTGCTTTAACCCTCCATTTCCGGCCCTTCATCTTTGCCCCCATTTTTCCCAAAACATGAAGAAACATAGGAAACATAATTTCAAATTTCTGTTCACTGTACTAATCTGCATGTTATTTCTTCAACTGTATGAACTTCTAACACACAGTTAAAGATGATTTTACTCTCTTAATATTTGGTATAGCTGTACAGATCTCCATGAGTGGATGCAAGGAATAAGAAAAGAAACAAAGCAAATGTTTTCACTAGCAGGGACATGCCCTTCCACTGGAGAGTAACTTTTCCTCTCTGGGGCTAGAAAGCTGTGCTGCATGTAGCTTGCTGATTTTTTCCCCCTACTTTTTCTGTCTTTAAGCAGTGGAATCACACCTGTCTATCTGATGCATGTTTCTTACCAGTAACTTCTTCAGGCACTTTTAACTCTCATTCTTATTTAGGTGACTTGTTTTGTACTCCCTTGACTTGTAAAATGTCTGTTTCTTCACAGGCTATTCATAAGGCTGTGGTAAAGGTGGATGAGACTGGCACCGAAGCAGCAGCTGCAACAGGCATGGAAATAGTGCCTATGTCTGTTCCAGCTACGGTTGTATTCAACAGGCCCTTCATGATGGTCATAACTATGGGGAACACTGTACTCTTCATGGGAAAAATTGTGGACCCTCTGAAAAAAGATTAAGTTAATGTACAAGTTAGGTATGTGGTGATGACCACTCTTAAATCAAGTATTAGACCTGATGAGTATGGCATGGCTACAGAGGGGCTCTCCACCTCTTAACTGATGTTATTCACTGTTTTTTGTAGATGAAATTCTTCATCAATTTAAGTTGTCATAGTTGCATGTTTGTTTGGGCCTTGCTTCTCTTTTTTTTTTTAAGAAGGTTGCATTCATGCAGAATTGTCATTAGCTCTGGGACAAAATAGGCCTGTGTGATACTGACAGCATAGATACATCTTCTAGCAGGGAAGATGAGGAGCATGTGGGTAGAGAGGGTTGTGTATGTCTGCTTCTTCCCTCATGGCTGCCTTCTCTCCTATTTTTTCCATGTTGACTGGCAAATAGGTACAAGTTATATCACTTTACTATTCGTGTCCATTCTCCTACCAACATGAAGTTCATCACTAGCATAGACCTTAACATGCATAATGCTTATTACCTTGCATAGTACCATTGTTGTCCAGTGAGTCTATTACACCCTTGCCTGTCAGCTGTTGTCCCAGCTTGGCTGCTGCAAAGGGGACTCAAAGAAGGCGTGTTTTTCCCCTGAAGATATATACTGCCTTGCCTACTATTTCTGTGAAATCTACAGTCGAGACTCATTCCAGGGCAAAATTTAGAGGTTCTAAGAATTTGATCTAAGAAAAGAAGAGGTAGATCTAGTCTCTGCAGTTTTGTACCCTGGAGCCAACCATTGTGAATCAATACAGCTCAGAGCAGCCAGAAGACTACTTCTATCTTATGCCTGCACCTAAAGTTGCTTCTAGAAGTTCCCAGGCAGCAGGAAGCAGAAGCCATCTCCCCCTGGTGCCAGTGCCTGTACCATTACTCTCTGTACCTGAGAGATTATCCACGTTAGTAAGCACCATTCCAGTATTGTTTGTAGGATCAAGCGCCCTACCAATAACACCCATACCCCATCAGTGGCACTTGTCATGTCTCTTGATATAACCCCTTCTGTGCCCAGACTGTCCAGTAATACAACATTGGTACTCCTTTTCTCATCCGCTTTATGGTTAGTTTAGCCACAATATTATAAAGAGCTGTTTTCACTATAAAGAGGCACAATAATCAGTCACATTCATAATGAACATGCTTATTTTATTTACTTGTTCACTTTCCTATTTTTTTTCTTCTGGTTTTTACAACATCTATCATTATTTTATTTCTTTGCTCATGTTCCTGGTATATGTCTGATCTCTGGTTGCAGGAGGGGTAAATTACTGACTGAAGTGGGTTAGTCTGTTAATAGGTATTAAACACTTACACCAGTCTTTGTACAGCCTTGAAATACGCAGACAAATGTACTATGGTAGAACAACAATGAATAAACATGACATAAAAAAGTTTCTAGTTTTGCTATTTTACTTCTATAATTAAGAGTTAAGACTTAAGTATGGTTCAAACAGCTTTTTTTGATGAGTGTCAACAAATAATTATTAATTAACTGCTCATATTCATTAGATTGGCACAGTAATGCCAATAATGAGTTTCAGAAAGCCCTCTGCCTTTAGCCTGAACAATGAACAGTAGGTTATCTCTGCTAGGCAGAGAATCTTTTGGGAAGGCTGCTCATTCATTTCATGCAAAGATGTTTATTTCAAAGCCTTTAGAAAGTGTGCTGCTTCTACTCTATCAGGTGTGTAGCTTCTGTGTGTAGCTTCCTCTCATCGCTCTTCATAAAAGGTCTCTCTTTACTCCCCCTAATAGCTATGTTATTAGTCTTGGCATGCGTTTTGAGTTGTAGTTTCTGTTATTCCATAAACAAAATACAGGCCATCTATATCGTACCTTTTTGGGTTTTAATAGATTACAACAGGGAAATAAGAAAAGTGCTTAGAAGCTGTCAACTTTCAGTACAGGAATCCACTTCCAAATTAAAATCACAGTGAAGGAAAACTCATCTCTATGGCATTCAAATAAGGCAATAATAAATGTAGTGTTTTCCAAACTGAAAATTAGGTGTGTTAAATTTGCCTACATCACTGAATCCACAGCAAACGCAGACAGGGTACTTTGCTACAGTTTCTTACAGATATTCGTAATCCACATCAATCTAAAGGCACTGCAGATTTTCCTAGGTCACAGATAGTTTTCTGAGATAACCAGATCTTGCAGCTTGTCTTTCCTGTAAAAATGTACAGCAATGCATTTAGAGGTAAATCCAAGAAACATGAAATTGTAAAGGGGGAAAAAAAAAAGCATATTCATACAGAAAACTAAACTAGAATCAAAGAGAAAAATTTCAGAAATAGAAGTCATTATCAGATCAGGGAATGCCCCCTTGTCAAAAAAGAACAATCCCAGAACATTAAATCTAAAACTGTAATTAGAAAGGACAAAGACAACTTTGAGGGAAAGAAACTTGCAGAGGTCATGCCACAAAATATTTATATTCTTTTTCAAAAAGATCATTTTGAACAACCTGAGGGGCCAGTAGATGTTCAAAGTGTAAAAGAAGTGTTCAAGGGGGGCACTGGCAAAACAGCAAAGCTCAGTCCATTGCACATGTGCTTCCTTTGCAGTGGTTGAGCTTAAACCACTCTTCCAAGTTGAACTAACAGAAGAGTATTCAGGGGGGAAAAATGTAGTCAAAGAGCAAGTAACAACAAATTACCTTGATTGTTTAGTATGCATGCAAGAGCATGTAGCTGTCTCAAGAAGAAAAATGTTAAGCTTTCCGCACTGATGCAACAGTTAAATTGTCTCCCTACCACAGTAATAAGAAGTGACAAATGCGATGTTCAATTTTTTCAAAAATATGCGGGTGAGCATCTGAAGTGCAGAATGGTGAGTTCAACTTCAGGTTTTTTGAAACTGCTGAATTTATAGTTCTATGAATAAGTATGACAAAATATTGAATAATAAACGTGACTGTCATAGAAACATAGAATCTTTTAGGTTGAAAAAGACCCTTAACTCTAGTCCTTAATCCAGAACTGTCAAGTCCAACCCTGTTGCTAAGTGACACATTCACACATCTTCAAAATACTACCAGGGGTCGTGACTCAATCACTTCCCTGGGTAGCCTGTTTTCTTGTTTGACAATCTTATCCATGAAGAATTTTTCCCTAATAATCAATTTAAACACCCCCACTGGAGCAACTTGAGGCTATTTCTCTTGTCCTGTAGCTTGTAACTTGGGATAAGAAATTGACCCCCATCTGGCTACACCTTCCTTCCTCCTTTTAGAGAGTAGTAGACAGTGATAAGGTCCCCCCTCAGCCTTCTTTTCTCCAGCCTTAACACCCCCAGTCCCCTCAGCCACTCCCCATATGACTCTCTAGTTGCCCTTCTCTGGACATGCTCCAGCCCCTCAATGTCTTTCTTGTCATGAGGGGCGCAGAACTGAACACAGGATTCGAGGTGTGGCCTCACCTGTGCCAAGTACAGTGGGACAGTTCCTGTCCTGGTCCTGCTGGCCACACTGTTGCTGATACAGGTCAGGATGCCATTGGCCTTCTTGGCCACCTGGGCACAGCTGACTCAGGTTCAGCTGCTGTCAAATGGCACCCCCAGGCCCTTTTCCACCAGGCAGCTTTCCAGCCACTCTGCCCCCAGCCTGTAGCTTTGCAGGTGGTTGTTTGGAGTTGATGCTTTGGGAGACAGTTTCAAAGGCTTTACTAAAGTCCAGGTACACAACATCCACAGCCATTTTTCATTCACTCAGCTGGTCACCTGGTCAGAGAAGGAAGTCAGGTCGGTCAAGCAGAACCTGCATTTCATAAACCTGTGCTGGCTAGGCCTGATCACCCAGTTGTCCTCTCCATGCCGTGTTATGGCACTCAGGAGGATCTGCTCCATAACCTTCCCTGACAATGAGGTCAGGCTGACTGTCCTGTAATGCCCCAGATCCTCCTTCTGGCCCTTTCTGTAGATAGGACGCACATTTGCCAACCTTTATTTGTCTGGGACCTCACTGAGGGCCAGAACTGCTGATGAATGATTGGAAGTGGTTTAGTGAGCTCTTCCACCAGCTTTCTCAGTACCCTTGTGTGTGTCTAAGTGCTGCAAGATGCTGCTGACCATTTTCCCTTGGATTATGGGGGCTTCATTCTTCCCCCTGTGCCTGCTTGCAGCTCAGGGATCTGGGTACCCTGTGAACAACTGGTCTCACTATTAACAACTGAGGAAAAGAAGGTGCTGAGAATCTCAGCCTTTTCTTCATGGATTGTCACAATCTTCCCTCTTGCATCCAAGAAAGGATAGAGATTCTCTTTAGCTGCTTATTGCTAATGTATTTATAGAAACATTTTATTATCTTTTACAGCAGTAGCCAGAATCCTTTGCCAAAGAATTCTTTGAAAGAGTTGATATGTCCACATATTATAATGGTTTGGTTGGTACATATCACATACTTCTGAAAACTTATAAGGTTCCTCAGGACAGGAGCTAAAAACAATTGTACACGGGTAGGGAGGGAATATCCTTTATAAGCAATGAGTTCAGGTGTGCATTATTCAGACCAGTCAGAGATGATGTGGGACTTGAATAAATTGTGACATGACACATTTTGCTGATGGTTTCACCTTGTTGATTGGGAAGGATCTCACAGTATGCAGCGGCTGGCTGATCAGAGGAGAATCACTGTCACTAAATAAAGAACACAAGGAAAAACCCTTGTTTTACACTTGGCATGATGGCCTCAGGTTAGCAATTGCCACTCAGGACAGAGATTTTGCAGTGATGCTGGATACGCCACTGAATATGTCTTTCCTGTACTTTGTGACAAGGAAAAAGGAAACCAAACAGTGGGAGATACAAAGAAAAGGAGAGAGAGAAAGGAAACCTCTGTGTGCCCCTGTTCCATGACATGCCCACAGGGTATGCTGAACTACATGAATCTTTAGTCTAAACTGAGGGTGCCCATTTTATGTGGTTTAGGAAGAGTTATGTGTATATATACACTAGATATATATTCTACTGTGTATCTATAGGCTCTACTAACCGCCAAAGCCTAAGTGGTTTTTTTTTCCTTTTGTTGTGTCCAAGGGTGTCCAAGACTTTTTAGGGCATTTTTATTTCCTCAGTTAACAGCAACACTTCTATCAGCTCAATGGTTCAGTAGGAAATTACCAAAAATCTAAGCCAATTTACATGATTCAGTAGTTTAGGAGCATTCATTATAACAATAAAGAAGTGCAGAGTTTTTTTTGAGAGTTTAAAAGGGTCTTTTTAATACTTTGAATGATTGAAGTAGGTGAATTTACATTTGTCTTCATATTTGCAGTTTTGGTCTTCTTACAACCATTAATTATACTTACAATCTCATGAATAGCCTTGCTATTTACAAGTGAACCTTCACAAAGATTCTAACCAGGTCTATTATATCTCTTATTTAATATTTCTGTGTTTTGTTCTTTTATTTCTCTGTCAAACGTATGTACATTTTTTTAAAATGGGACTATCTCATTGGTTTTCAGTTTTTCCCATCAGATTCATAGCAAACTTGAATAAAATTTATTTTTTAATGTGAAATAACTCTCAGTATACCAGTTCTAAACTGTTTTTCCTTGACATCTATTACCTTAGAGTATATGATAAATCTGGTTTTAGTTCACAATAAAAGGCAAATGAGAATAAAACTAAGAGTGTCAAAATAATGATATCCTTATTCCTCAGGTCCTCTGCAACTGATGCAGAGGATTTTCCATCCTGACTTGAAGAACTGAGTGCCCAATCAAAACTTTCTTGTAAACAATTGGGTTTTTTCCAGTCAGACATTTCTACAATTGCCTTTAAATAGTGTCCATAGTCCCTTATTTGTATTCTCTTCACATAAAATAAATTACCCTTCTCTCCCAAGAGAAATTTCAATACATTGAATTTTCCACAAGTTGTGACAAAAATTTAAATTTTCAGCAAATTGCCTAAAAATTTTATGAATTTTGTTTTCCGTTCTATTGTTAAATATTAGAAAAATGGATCACTTCATATTATCTTATAAAATAAAAATTAGCATGGAACATTTTCATAATTTCTCTTTCAAAATGTTGACAACATCAAATATCCATGAAAATGTTAAGGTTTCTCTGACTCTGCTTTCTTACATGATAATTCCTCTCTCAGATAACTTCCAAGAAGTTTTTATGAGAAAGGATTTTTAAGTGGAACATTAAAGGCTAAAGGAAGAATCTGGGTACTTGTGCAATCTAGGAAAGTTTCTCAGGTGTGGAAAAAGTTGAGCATTTGTGAAGTAGGTTGTAAGTAGTAGAACACTGAAATTATAGCTTGGGTATAACCCTACTACTATCAAAGATAAATAGGGACCTCCAGCTCAAAGGATTTAGGGACTTCTTAGCTTTGGCTGGCCACTGAATGCCTACAGAGCAGTAGTAAAACTAATTATTTTTACACTAAACTGTGAACAGAAATATGTTTAAACATGCTGGTAAAAACTTTTCTCCCTATAGACAGTGAATCCTCTCAGACATAGTCTTGGCTTGCAGAATTCTGTTTCTGGTGAGGAGACCCTATTCGCTGTGCTTCAGAAATTACTTCAGGAAGGATCCCAGTAGTTCAGAGATTTCCGGAGATCAGGGAAGACTAAGTGCCATCTCTGCTGTAATATTTGGGTGTTGGGTTTGGAGCTATAGTAATTATGTGTGTGGAGGCGAATTAGAAAAACAAACGTGTTTGTTAAGAGATTAATTCAATCATCATTAGTATGAGAGTCGGAGCATTCACAAAGGCCAGGGACTGGTTCAAACTGGTTTTCATAATCCCCACCCACCTAAGTTCTACCAAGGGCATTAATTTAAAAACATTGCATCATCAAGAAAAAAAAAATACTCTCACTGGCTGATCAATGAACCTAAGAGTAGGACATCATCACCTAGAAGCTCTTGTGACCTGATTAACCTTTTTGCTCTCTACGGCTGAGCCCCATTCTTGCTGACCCCAGCCCTAGGAGTGCCATAATGCTCTGCTGCTCTCTGCAAGACTCTGGGTATTCTGTGAAAATCAGTTTGGACTTTGCCTGGTCCCCAAAGGGGGAGACCTGTCAATGAAGGGTCTTGCTATGTCTCCTTTAGGAACGACTTTCTCTATAATTCTCCTACAGGCTCTATTTGCCATTGCTCTCCAAGCTAATGGAGGAAGCAGGGGTAGAGGAATGGTGTGCCAAGATGAGAGCGGTCTGCAAGTGACTGTGTGTGATGTGAGGAAAGGCAGGAAAAGAATGTCAGAGGAGATATCAGTATCTAGAAGACAACATTAGACAGGGTATGTTCAGGTTTGGATTAGGGACGTTTTGTCACAGTTCCAACAGTTCTGCTGTTAAAAGTAACAGATTTGAGATGCTTGTGGTTGACTGCATAGAAAAATGGCTTTGTTTAACTTGTTTGCATACTGATCTAAAATATGATTTTTAAAAGCTACGTGGAGTTGGTCTAAATCTTGTCCCAACATGGTTAAAAGCAGCGGCCACAGAAAAATTTAATCTACTCAATATCCATTCAAACTAAAATTGAAACCTGCCGTCCTTCTGCACTTGTTCCGTGGTGGATTCCTGTGTTTGTACCCTCATTTTCAACAGAGCTGTTCTGTATGAGACTGACAAGGTGTAATAAACAAGGTAAATTGATTCTACGGTTTGCAAGACCACTTTCTGGGTCCTTTTTTTTGAGTGTTAGCCAAAATCCATATGGTGTGCTTTGCCAGCTGATCTTCTGAGTCACAGAATAATGTCATTACTGTTTACTTCAATCCACTTTGATCAACCTTACTTGATCAGCTGCATGATTAAAGGCAGACATTAGATTCAATATCACTCAGGAGTACACAGGAGGTGAAGAATTCAGATGAGATGGTCCCAGATAGCAGGGTCAGTGGACCAAATGGGAAGGTGAAGAAGAACTTTTTAATGAAGGCTTTCAGAATAATGTTAGTTGCTTAAGTTTTGAATTACTCATTGGGATGGTTCTTGTTAACTATATTTTCATGTTGTATAGACACACATTTATTAAATTTTAAGTACTATATTGCTGTTGGAAACCCATAATTAATTGATTAATTCCTTTCTTTCTTTAACGCAAGAACATCATTAGGAAAGAAGGACAGACCAGTAGTTACAAAGCATTGGGTTGGGACTTGGGAGTTTCTGCTTCCCTTCCCAGCTCAGTGACAGGTTCATATTGCAGAAACCCAGCCTCTGGGCCTCTTATAGCTGCCCACTAAGACTGACCATCCTTCCTCTCTTAGCTTACATAGTCAGAGCCGGTGTTAGGTGCCTTACTATAGGTAAGCAATATGATTTTAAAAGCACAGTACTGGATGGGTAATAGATGAAGAGGTTCAGGTGAAACAACCCCTGCTGGCATAATGCTTCGGGCAAACTGAAAGACGAAAAAATTTTAGTGAGCACAATGGTCTTATCCTTCTCTATTTTCCTGTATAAGGTTCTTATGCTGTAGGTGCTGGCAACAGATATTTGTGTTTTCTAGACATGAAATAAAAATTTCTGGTATAAGGATTGGCATGTGCAGTGTCATGTGGTGCATACAGGTTAATACTTGCAATACTTGGGTGTGCTTAATCAGCTGTCCCCATGCTGTAATGCACCTCAGTAACTACCACCCCTTGAATACGAGTGCTAAGCATACCAGGAAAGAAACTTTCTGTAAAGTCCAGAAGACTTTTTAAGGAAGTTTGCAGTTGAGGAAACTTTCAAATTTCACTTGGAGTCTGCATAAAGCTGCATCCTGTAGACCACAGACTTTCAAATTGTGTATCACTGTTACCAAGGGAGGTGCCATGGAATAAAACTGATAAGATATGATCTTGTCTTCATTAAACTCAATAAAGAACTAAAGCAATGCTCAAGACCTTTGAAAGTAATTTTTTATTTTCACATCATCTAATCTCAGTGAGGAAGTTAGATGCATCATTTTTATCTGACAGATGAGAAAACTGAGGCCTGTTAGTGTTAGTGATTTTCCCGAGGTCAAAACTGAGCTGCTCAACAGAGATAGCCATCTATCCTGAATTTTCAGTCCAGCGGTTCTCTCATAAGGCAGTCCATCCCAACCTGAAATCAGTCCAGTATCCTCAGCAGTACTTGGCCAATAAAAGATATTATTGGAGATCTTGATGGTCAGTAAGATTATTTTGTCATCTATTTTGGCAGTCAGAAGGAAAAGAAAGCAGAATGCATACTATTCTTTCACAATATCCCAGATGGAAATCAACCAGGTATTGAAATCTTGGTAGCGCTTTCATTACTAATATTAGTGTTACAGAAATATTCAGGTCTGAAAAGAAAATCCATGGTAAAGCTGTTACATGTAGAAATAATGAAAAATCAGCCTTCTTTTGAAAGATTCTGGAGCTTAAATAAAGGTTTCTAATGTTAGAGCAACCTGCCTACTCTCCTGCCCCTTTTACAGGAGGCTGTGATTCCTGTGTCATACCTGCCAACCTGCACACACTGAAGCAGCAATAGGGAGTTCAGTTGTTCAGTTGTTATTGGTGCACCATACATGTAACACACCTGCTACATTTAGTGTATAATTTGCAACGAGAATTGGTTTTCCAACTGAAAAATTATGATGAGTGTTCACTACTGGTCATTGCCTTGGTAATTTTTTTCAAATTCTTGTCCCTGTTTCTTGTAGGACCCCAGCCTGGGAGCAAGCTGGGGCATGATTTATAGAAGGTTTTTTCAGGTGGGTTCNGTCACTTGTTCTCTACTTAGTTCATGTGAATGATGCTAATTCAAATGAATAGAAGTTTTGTGAGCAGAATTTACACATCCTTGTCCATGTTTTCTTCACTATACATAGACTATATTTCATCCTAATTTCACAGTCCCTTTCTAAACTGCTTTTTCTTTCTGACAAGACAGTAGAGGAGATTCTCCAAGAAGTATTGAAAACATGGCAAGACCCCTGTGAGCAGATTGTGCCTTTATTCTTCATTATATACCTCATCCAGACTAGAAAAAAACATCGTTCACCAGACATGCATACATCTCCAATCTTAGCAATTTTCTCTGCACTCATGACTGCCTGATCCTTCCCAAAGACTATTACATAACTCAAGGCTGTCAGCAAGGAAATGGAGGGGAAGGCAATGTCCATTTCCTTCCTAATTCCATGCTCTGTTTCCTTCATATTGCTGCTCTGTCAATATATTTGTGGTCTATATTCGCTACACTAGAAAGTCTTTGTTTAAGTTATGACGTAAGAGATTCATAGGTATAAATTTTTTTGATATTTGAAGTAACTTGTATGTCTGTGGGCCAAAATCCCAGAAGAGCTTTTATTGTTGCTAAATTGACACAAAAACTCTAATTTCCTTACCTAAGGTATAGAAGGATAACAAGAACACTGGTTCTTTTGTCATTGAATATAGAAGTTACCGGTCAATTAAGAACTCTTCAAACCTGCTTTGGAATGCTTTACTCAAACTGTCAGGACGATGTTTGCAACATGTTAGCAAATGCATGAAATGCATACATGGCTCTATTTCTTCTAAAGATGTCAAAATGTGAGCTGGGGTGGGGTATAGAAACTGACCTACATGAACTATACAGCAGTAAAGTGTAGACTTTGTCGTGGTTTTAATTATCAGAAGGAATAAAACACATCTGTTTGGTTATTTCCATATTCTGTACTTT
The DNA here is from genome assembly GCA_013400655.1 of Mystacornis crossleyi. NCBI lineage: Eukaryota > Metazoa > Chordata > Aves > Passeriformes > Timaliidae > Mystacornis > Mystacornis crossleyi. Next base: position 44,330 of record VYZQ01004462.1, read on the forward strand.
TATTCCTATAAAAATAAATAGTAGAGCAAAAGACCTAGTTCAGTAGATAAATGATCAGTATGAAGCTGGTTAACATAGTTTCATGGCTTAGAGTTGAAACTGTGGTCAGTAGGGAGGTGGGCCTGTAATGGCTCGTGGCAGTGCGTGGTACACCTGGCATGCGTGCGTCTGTCTGCTCATCGTTTTGGTTTCAAGCTGCTGTAGCACCTTATTTCTGCTGCTATAATGAAATAGTAAGGAAATGCCTTGTTAAAGTTTAGCTTAACATTATTAAAAACAAAACAGTAATTACAGGGCACACAAATGAAAGAGAAAACAAGAGGCTTATAACCATTTTGTAACACAGTTTGTCCTTGACCACCATGACCTGTTATTCATCTGGGCTTTGATGAGTAAAATAATCTCTGTGTTTGTGACATTTACAGCCAGAGTTAGAAGGAACAAGTAAAAAGGGAAGGGGGAGGGGAGAGAGGGGAAGAAATATAGAGGAAAACAAAGAAGGGGAGTGTCCAGACAACATTTATCTGTGTTCTGTCTCCATGTTTATCTGTGTTTGTAACAACAAAATTACACATGTGAGTAAACAAGTACAAAGAAGAGAGTCATCACTAATGGGGAAATATATTTCATGTCACCACTCAATCATGGTCTTTGTTGTTAACTGGAAAAATTCAGTCATCTTGATCCATCAGCATTTCATTCCTATTGGGAAAAGGTAATAGACAGAAGCAGCACCTGTTTTCATTTGAACAATTTAAAAGTGTGTGAGAGGGCAAGGAGAATGAGAAGTGGGTGCGCACATGCAGTATGCAAACGTGTGGGAGTAAACAGCCTGCTACTTGTATTCCCACCACCTGCCTGAGGCAGCAACTGATATGCACAGAGAACTGAGATAGATGAAGGGACCACATCAGCCAGGATGGGAAACCCACCATGGAAATGTGTCTGTCACATACCCTCAGTGGTATTAAGCTACAGAGTGAGAAGGTAGAGGCAATTAGTTTGTCATCCATATACAGGCCGAGGATCATGCAGAAGATTTGTCTCTGGATAGATTTTGGAAGAGCACCAAGCTAATGTGATATGTGGCTGTCAGCTCCACGTGTGCTTCATCACGGCACAGAAAGCCTGACTTCTGGCACCGAGAGTTAGCACCTGCTTCCAGTGATTCCAGGCACAACCTCCCGGTTTCCAGTAGGGTCCTAATCACACAACTTTTGCACTTAAGCTCCTCCGCATGGTCAGAGGCAACAGAGAGGATGTCACAGCTACTATCAAAATGGCTGAAGATTGTCAGCTTCTTTGGCTGAATAACAGAGGTGATCCTTGTGAACCCTGTTTCATCAATATTTGCTTTGTTTCCTCCTTTTTTTTGGTTGGCTCTAATTTTTATCAGGTCTGTGTAATGTTTAACATCTCTTCTTAAGCAGACGATGATGTAGCAGCATAAGTAACAGTGTGGGGAACAGCATGGTCAGCTGAATGCAGCGGGGCTTCTGATTTTGTAAGTACTACCCATGCATTTTTCTTAGAGACCTGCAAGTGATGCTTTCTGCATTGGAATTTTAATATTAGGTAATTTCATTTGTCTGCTTGTGATTTGGTTCTGTGTGGATGTTGCAATTAAATATTAACCAAGCAGATGTGCAAGGGACCAGTGGGACCTGCTGTTCTGGGGAATATGCTTAGACTGAAATCAAACTAAAAAACCCTTTGAAGTCATGGGGACTTATTCAGTACTTGTTAAAACAGAATACTGATATAATCACCTTTCAGGCTGGAAACAGCCTTCACAGTGACTCAAAATTAGAATAATCTCACTAGTGACTGAACAACCAGGTCCAATTTAAAAACTCTTCTGGTGACTTAATTTATAAAGCAACAACTGAATTGCAAAGGCCAGGCTCTCTAATTAGGACTGGGGTGAGTGTAGGGGTGTATGGAAGGCCACAATTTAAATTTAATTGCCCCTTTTATTCCCACAGACAAACTAATATGTGGTCTGGAAGAGAATTATTTTCTGAATTTCCAATTTGCATAAAAAGTACTTCCAGATTCAACAAAGCCCTTCCAATTTCTTCAGCTTTGAAATGTTAATAAAAATATTGGCGTCAGAAATTTTCTAATCTCAAAATGTTGAAATTAACATGATTTTCATTTCTAAAAGGAAGAGTATGTGAGGAAAACTTGATGACAATATTCAGCGTTTTCCAGCTTTTGACGGAAGTACTTACTTTAGATTTCTGTAGACAGCTATGATACCAGAAGTTTTTTAACTGATCTGTTATAGCAGAAGTTAAAAACAGAGTCATGCCTAATATAAGCTTGCTGCAGGAAAAAAAAACCCAAACCATACTCTTAAGAAATTCTTTGAAATTTAGGCTAAACATGGACACAGGAAGTAAACAGGGACTGAAAAAATTATTTTTTTCTTTCTCACTTAGGGTTGCAGTGTCTCAAAGAACTAGAGAAAAACAGACTATGACATTAGACATCAAATACTTTTGAGATACCTTTTGTACTATATTATTTCTTCTTTTTTCGTAGTCCATAAGGGTTGTTTGGGTTTTCCTTTTTTTTTTTTTTTTTTTTCTTTGAAGAAGAGGCAGAGTTCTGCTTAAAAGAGACGCAAATATTGAATCATATTCTTATATGGTCCATACTCCATCTTTTGGTTTAAGGAAATTCAAATTTAGTGTTACCACTTGTTACTTTGGGTCACTGGCCATGTGAGTGAGTAACCATGAAGCAGACAGGGGTGTGGATTTAATAAGAACCAGATAGTCCATGATAGCTGTCTGTCCATGTGCTGCTGCCCTGAGGAAAGTGAGGGAATTTACCCCAGTTCCAGAGAGTAGTGAGTTGCCTCACACTTCCTTACATTTATCAAATTGCTTTTGGGCAGGTGATGTGGAGTATTTGATGTCTTTGAAACCCACACCCTGTCTTTCCTTGCAATAACTTGTTTAGATGTACCCTATAAGAGACAGTGTTTTGGGAAGATAATGTCATTGTTAATAAAGATTGTTATGGACTGTAGCTTTATATTTTCATTGCCAATGGAAAAAAGTATTGCCTTTTCACAGCAGTTACCGTGGAATATTATGGTCTTATTATGCCTGACATTTTAATCTATAACCTGGTTGAATTTGTTAAATAAATTTGACATTGTGTCCATGAGAACGTTAAGTATCCTAAATCCATTAGATATTTACAGTTGAACTATGTAACGTTCATGCTAACAAACTATCCATTATTGCTTACTACCAAGCACATCGTTACCATCTGCTCATTTAATGACTGTTTATTTTGTGACAGAATAATTTGAAAAGAAGATGAAGTGTCTCCTGTGCCTGTGTTTACTCCTTGCTCTTCTTTGTGCTGCGACCCACTGCTGCTCTGAAGACCTTTGCCATGAAGTCAACAATACTAATCTGCATGATGGAAGAGAAAATTTATTAACATATAGCTGTGACAAGAAAGGCTCTGACTATGCAGATTTTGCATTTAGATTTTACAAGCAGGCTACATCAAAAGAAGCTGATAAAAATGTTTTCTTTTCTCCCTTGAGCATCTCCACTGCCTTTGCCATGCTGGCTGTTGGTGCTAAGTCAACCACTCTGTTTCAGATTCTTGGAGGACTGGGCTTTGATGACGTGACTGAGACTCGCATACATGATATACATGAAAGTTTTCACAAAGTTTTGTCAGTACTGAACTGTGCTGATGTTAATACCACATTAAATATAGGGAATACCCTTTTTACAGCTACTGGGTATGAACCACAGGAATCATTTTTACAAAATAGCAAACAATTTTATGATGCAGATCTTTTTTCTAGTGATTTTCATAAACCAGAAGAAGCTAAGAAGCAAATCAATAAATACGTAGAGGAGAAAACCAAGGGGAAAATTCCTGAATTAGTTGGTCATCTTGATCCAAGTACTGTACTGGTTCTTGTTAACTATATTTATTTTAAAGGTAGGATATTTAACATACTATTTCAATAGACGGTTTTCATACAAATTAAAAATTTTAGGGAACTTCTGATGATTTATTACCAGAGTGACTATTCAGGAAAGAGCTAAACGGTGCAGGACCCTTGAAGTAAAGATTAGATCTGGCCAAGAGCAGAGTATCTGATTGTTGAGAAATACTGATTTCTTGGTTTTGATCCAATTTGCTTGAAAACTGGGGACAGAGAAGTTCTGCTCTAGTGGCTGCCTCATAGACAAGGATCCACATAATCTCACTGGTCTGAGGCCATAATGACTAAAGATGTGTCCAAGATCTCTATGCTGACTGTACATGCCAGCCAGACGTGCCAGACATCCTTGCACAGGGTCCCCAGTTTTATGGTAGATCTACTCGGTGCTCTGCATGAAAACCTGGGACATAGCATCTTGATGGCCTGTGCTTCTGGAACCTTGCTCAAATGTTAGGACTCTTTAATTGCTGATAAATTCCACACCAGGCTGAGTGCAGTCAGCTTGCTTGGGGTATGGCCTAACAGAAAAGGCATTAGAAGGTCCTGTGACTGCTTAAGTGATTGCATTTAAATGGTATAAAAGGCATTACACAGGGTTACAGTAGAAGAAGGACTCTCAACTGGTCATCAGCCTTTGGTTTCTCTTCAGCCAAACATGACGTGCTCACAGTAACTGTGATGAGCTTACTGCACAGATAAAATGCTTTACTATGTTATGGAGGAGGTTGAAGTGATTTAGTGAGCCTTTTCTCCCATCAATGTGTCCTACATTGTCCAGTGTCCTACGTTAAAGCTGGCTTAGTTTAGATGAGCCATTCTTTATGATCTTCACATTTGAGTGCAACATAATCTCTTTTTCCCCATTAGCTGCCTGGGAAAAATCTTTTGATCCTTTGCGTACATATGAGGAAGATTTTTTTGTGAGCACAAATGCATCTGTTAGAGCCAACATGATGCAGCGTGATGGTATCTCAAACAGTTACTACGACCAGGATCTCTCGTGTGTGGTGGTAGAGCTGCCGTACCAGGGCACTGCACGAGCATTGCTTATTCTGCCTGATGACGGAAAGATGAAGCAAGTGGAAGACGCTCTCTCCAAGGAAACTGTTTGTAAATGGGATAGCAAACTTGTGACCAGGTAACTCTAGGTATACAGATTGCTATTTTAGAGAACACATCACTGTTTTTAAGAGTAAGTGCCAATTTCAGATCACCTCCTACTGGACATAATTCCTGATTTCATAAAGGGAAGTTTTAAGCAATTCCCCAAATGAGTCAGAGCAGAGCAAAATCACTAAGAAACTGCAGGCTCTGTGACCTGACAGAAGGAGTCACAGCATTCTAACAGCTGCCTCAAGACCTGCTCAGCTACTTTTTTACTCCATACCTCTTCTTTAATGGTGTTAACATGATTAATTTCCTTCACCATGTCTTAGGTTTTTTCCTCCTTTTCCCTTACTCTAGGCTTTCCACTAGTAGTCTCCTTACTCTCTGTAACCCTCTAGCCAAAAAACTCTACTAGCTGCACATGTGGCACCAGAATGAAAAAGTGAAAATGAAGAAATTTGTTTCCCAAAATCAAATAGAGAATGTAGATAAAACGAGATGGTGCACCTCTCAGGATGCCAAAATTGCTCAAGGAATACAAAGCCTACCATCAAACAAATTCGTAATCAAAAGAATGCTTTCAAGTGTCGCTGAAAGCTCTTCACTCATGCTATCCACCCTGATAGCTGAAATGAGGCTGCAAGGGCTCACTGCTCTTTTGTTTTCTTTGATCAACAGGAGATTAAATCTGCAGTTACCAAAGTTTTCTATTAGCGGGTCTTACGATGTTAAAACCCTGTTTGAGCAAATGGGCATTACTGAAGTCTTCTCAAGTAATGCTGATCTGTCTGGAATTAGTGGCAATCATGATCTCCAGGTTTCACAAGTAAGTAAACAGACACAGCTGATGATGGGATTGTTTTGATGATGGTTGTTTTGATCACTTGTGTCTGGGATTTTTAAAGACTTTATTTTCCTCTTTATATAACTGAAGACTCACAATGACATGTAGGGGCTTGGTCAGTAATTGCGCTTTTTTGAAAGAAAGAATCTGCTGGCTCACTTTTGTATTACTTTAATGCTGTTATTTAAAAGTTAGATGTTAAATGCATAGAAAAATTGGACAACATTTTAAATTACTTCTTGGCACTGGAATATTATAGTTTAATGAAATGGTGTCAAGTAAACCGCAAATGAGGAGTTCATTATGATACTTGTGTTGATTAATACCTCATTTTTTATTTTGCTCAAGGTTTTCAGGAAATCTCCAGTTTGCAGTAGCAGAATTCGACCATGTCAGTTTAAGCTATGATTTAATGCTAAAGATGCCAGATACTGCCCTATATTAGCATTTAAATAGCAGTCTTTAATTAACCTTGAAATAAGGCAAAGTGTTGCTAGTAGAAGTCCAAACCATCTAAGAAAATAAACTAGTTTGTACATGGGCTATTTTTTTCCCACTCTACTCAGCACTGGTGAGAATGAATTTGCAGTGTGTTCATGCTAATTTTTGCCCCTGCTTGCTCAGTCCTGGCATAGAAAATACTTCTGTTTCAAACTGCTAGAGATTTATCATAAAATAAAGTTTCATCTACTGGATTTATTACTCCTTTCTTCTCCTAAATATTCCATAAGAAGATAATTTATTTTACTCCTGCTTCCTGTCCCATATATAAACCACAGTGTTTTCTCCTACTCCATGCAGGCAATTCACAAGGCCTTGCTGGAAGTTGATGAGTCTGGAACTGAAGCTGCAGGAGCCACTGCCATAATCTTTACTAGAGGTTCCTATACTTTTCCTACCATCAAATTCAACAGGCCCTTCATTATTTTGATCTCTGACAAACAAACTGACATCACACTTTTCATGGGAAAAATTGTTGATCCTACTAAAGAGTAATCGCTTGGTTATTTGGCATACTGATGTTGGATATGAGTTATAATGGTTACAATGTTTGTAGTTTTGGCCTAGTTAGTGCTACTAACTGGTCTGTGATTAAGGGACATTCAGAAGTAGATTAGAAATTTCCTTATCAAATTATAAAGCAAAAAACATTGTAAAACCTCACCATCGACTGATGCTTTTTAAATATAACATTTTCCCCAGTTGAATAATTTTACTGGGTTTGCATGGCAAGGTTTTGGTAGCGGGGGCCTGTAGGGGGTCTGTAGAGGTGGCTTCACTAAGAAGTTGCCTGAAGCTTCCCCCCTGTCTGACAGAGCCACTGCCAGCTGGCTCCAAGATGGATTTGCTGCTGCTGAAGTCTGAGCCAATCAGAAATCATAGTAACACCTCTGTGGTAACATAT
>VYZQ01004463.1:0-13579 GCA_013400655.1 Mystacornis crossleyi
AATGCAAACTGAATATGAAATATGAATGCAAACAAAAGGCACTGCTGCAATAACTAGACTTTGGTTATGTCAGACTCGTCACTGGAGCCAACTCAGTGAGCAACTTCCATCCATCCATCTAAGGAGACTTGCCTCCTCTGCTAAGCCAGGGGGAGATTTCCCTGCTAATTTAGGGAACATATGCAGAGCCAGGCTGCCAGGAAGGGACCTGGGCAGTTGGGCACACGTGTCTGTGGGTGCCTCCTTCCCTCTATGTGCACTTATTTCCAGTGCTCCAGGACTGAAAGTAAGTGTCCAAGTAGCAGCGCCAGAAGGGAGGCTGCGAAATGGGTTGCCAAAGAGAAAATAAGGTCTCAGGTTCAAAAAGGTTTACCCAGGTTTACTGCACCAGAGAAATTGCTTACTCCAAAATTCTTCCCAATAATTGTTCTGTAATTCCCTTACTTTTGAACTCTTCCCTTTGTAACTTCCACTGTAGCCCCTAACAGGTTTTCTGTGGAAATAGGATGCTTATCCATTTTCATTCAAATTTCTCCAGAATTCATCAGGACTGTCACATTTATGGAGGGAAATGGGAGACCATACAAGTCTCCCACTGATTCCCATCCGCTCCACTGCCTTCCTTCATCTCCCACATTAGGTTCTTACTCTACTTTATTCTTGAAGCCTTCATTTACAAAGTTGCAATGGGGAAAAAATGTAATCCAGAAATAATAGCACGATAATGTTAAGAGAATAAACGCTCACCCTTATCAACTCAACACTGCCCTTTCTGTGGTTGTTTTTTCCAGAACTGTTGTGCTAAAAGCTAGAGCACAATTGGCAGGAATTCAAACCCATTTTCAGATGTAGTCAGTTTTTATCATTATTTGTCAACCACCAGCTAAACCATAGATATATTCCCTTTATGTCCCACTAAATGTCAAGCTGGTATTTTTAAAACCCAGACAATGTATTTCACATAAACCTTTACACCGTTATTCCAAAGATCAAGCATCCTTTCACCTGGGAGCCATGGCGTGGCTGCTCCCCCAGCAACAGGACGTGCTTCGAGCTTGGCCAGTGGCATCCCTTTCAGGCATCTCCTGCCCTGGGCCTGGATGAGAGATCGACCCTGACACGTCTAAGTTATACCCCCCAAAAAAAAAAAAAAGAGTCTTTATGCTGGTGTAGCTGATTTAATTCCCTCACATAGCAGCAGCCATGGGATACCTGCCACCTCCCTGATATTTAGCAGGCACCACTCTCACTCTAGTTCTTTACAAAACAATTATTACTGCAACATTTGCTGGAGGTAAATTTGGCTGAACAAAGCATGAATTTGCAGGGAAGGCAGGATGGCAATAAAACTGCACACAAGCAGCAACAACTCACACTTTCACTTTGTTCAGTACATTAAGCCTTCCTTGGCATTCTGTAGACTTGCAAAACACAAATGTATCTCCCAGTGCTTGAACTTAAAGTCCAATAATTCTCCTTCCTGTGCTCCAAGTCTTACACAGAAGAAATATAAGACTAAAGAGCAAAGTGTAAGCAACAGTCAGGTCTCTGAGTAAAGAGTCTCAAAACTGGAAGAGCTTATGAAACAGAGCTCAGGGCAGTGCACTCCTCTTGCCAAGGCAAGAATATGAATGAAACATCTCTGGCACATCTTGCTGAGGTCAGACAGCGTCTCCCAATACTCCATTCCTCCGGGCTAACTGGAAGGAATGTGACTGTGCCAGATAAACGTGAAGGCAGAAATACTTGCACAACGCTTTTCTGCCCAAGCCACGTTCACTTGCTGTCTGCTGGTGGGTAGAGATGACAAGGTCCTGAACTCCAGAGGAGGAGGAAACTGTCTTAGCAGAAGCAGTGATTCAATTAAACACGTGTCTGGACACAAGAGCATTTCCCCACTAAAATTTCTATGAAGCAGCACAGACCAGGTGCCTGAAACCACACTTGAAAATCAACTGAAATGAGGCTGTGAGCCATTAGCCACAAACAAAAGGGTAAGCTTCACCTAGAGCCCAAAATATCCACTAAATCCACATGCTCACTAAGCCTGTAGGAGAGAAATCTGACCTGGCTTGCTGAAGTATGCAAATCAAAAAGTTGTAGATTATAAAGCAGTAATTTGATCAAACAATTTCCCTGTGGTTACTCCAGTATGTGCTGCTTGATGGGCAGGCTCACCACAGTCCTGTGCTCCTGCACACTTCACAAATGGGTTTTTGGATCCAATTCTGACTTTCACCCCAAGCTTGGACCCCGGGGCTCACTTATTCCAGTCAAACAGTTTCCCACTAATTTAACAACCTCTGAAGTGGATCTGAGAGGTCCAATTCATAGGAATTTGCAGAAGTTTCAGGGGAACCCCAGGGTCTCTGTTGCAACCTACATTTATTCTGCTGGTGGGAAGAAGGAAAGCCTGAAGAGCAGTCAGTTTAGTGGGATGCCCAGGAATTACAAGTGAGCAGGCAAATCAACCCCTAAAAACAAAGCAAGCGGATAGGCCAACTCAAACTCCACATGAAGTGGATTTCCAAAGAAAAAGTCTACGTACACAAGAGGTGTGGTTGAAGTCTACTTATAGACCTGAAAATCAGTGGCAAGGATTTTGACTTTCTAATTAAAACTGGGTGATTTTTTCTAATATATAAAAGAAAAATCCAGCATTGAAAGAGACTGTTGCTAGAAATGCAACCAAAAAAATTACAGTTTCAAAGGAGATGAAGGAAGGCTGGAATTCCACAGAAAAATGGCAGGTTTTGATCAGAAATCAAGAAAGAAATGATCAGTGTTCTTCACCCTGGAACTGAGTTCACAAACTACTTTGTCAACATCAAACTAAACAGAGACATTGTGGGTTACATGAGACCAGACTGCAAGCAAGGATATGGACAAGAGCAGATCTAAATCTCCAAAAATGCAATCAGAGTCACAGGCAATGGCTCTGTCCAGAGAAGGAACCCAAACAGGGACTCAAATACTGAGCCAGCACATGGGCTAAGGCAAGGTAGCTGGACAGATGTGACAAACAGACCTGGAGCACAGGCAAAAGCCACCACTCCACCATGGAAAGTGATACGAGAGGCAGAGAGGGAAATACCCACCTAACAGGTCTTGGCAGGGATGAGGGAGACAGAACCAAATACCCCAGGAAGAAAAAAAATNAAAAAAAAAAAAAAAGAATAAGAGGGACGAGCAAACAGCAACATGTGCACCAATTGGGAACACTACCAAATAAGAGGAAAATACCCCCAGAGGGACTTTAGCTAATTAGAACACTTGCCATATACAAGCACTACAGCCTAATCCCAGCCACACTGATAAGCAGTGGTATCAGACTGGAGGGAAAGGAGCAGCTGCTCACCATACACAGTGAAAGCATTTGGAGACGCATGAGCAAGCACAGGCGGCCAAGAAGGAGCTCAAAGTACCAGAAGTGTTATTGTAAAACCTTGACATGGCACAAGCACCATCATCTGTCCACGCTCAGCACTCGTGAATGGCAGCCAGGGACCTGCCTGGAGCACACCCTGGAGTGCTGGGGGAAGGAGGATGCCAGCCCAACCCAGCTCCAGCCTGCTCTGAAACAAGACAGGAAAGGGGGTGGGAAATGAATAACAAAAAAATGGATTTTGGAAGAATGACCCTCGAAAACTTTCAGGAACTCTGAAGAGAAACTCAGATGCATTGGGGAATGCTCATCCCCCAGAAAATTCAGGGAGTCCTCACTTTAAAGAGACCAACTGTGCATCCAGAGCTGGTGCAACTCCACTCAATATGAGTGGGTGCAATATGATTATCTAAAAGCATTGAAAGGAAAATAAAACAGTGAAAAGATAGCCACGAGACTAACAGTGCAGAAAAATGTACCTGGGGGATTCACGACCAGTTGCACGTTAGTTCAGTTCAGGATTTGACTGGAGGGCAAAAAAGGGTTGTGTTTTCAGTGTTAGCAACATGCTTTAGGTCACTGAAGTGACGAAAAAGGCAAAAGTCTTTTAGAGAAAGCCAAGAAAAGCAGGCAGCCTCAAGTCACCAAGGATCATAAACAGCAAACACAGAAGAGGTGAATATATTTGGGCTCCACATATCAACCATCTGTGGGACGCAATGGAAAAAATCAGCAGAGGATCTCTGGGGTGGTGAGAAAAGAAACTGAAAGAAAGTTGGGGTGCATTAAGACACAGCCTACATAATTGCCCACAGCAATTTAGTTTATTTAATTAAGTGTGTTAACACTGGTAGGTAAGAGGTTTGAACATTTGTTACAAGAAAGGGAACAGATGTGATTTTCTGGAGCATCAGAAAAACTCAGCATCAACCAAATAAGAAAAGTACAGTTTGCTTACCCCTTTCCTGCAGAAAAAATGAAGTCAGAATGGGGCTCAGGAAATCAGCTGGGTGCTCATAAATAGGCCTGGCTGGAGAAAAAGAGAAAAAAAATCACCCCTCATGTCATTCTTGACGAGGATGTCAGCAGTGGCTTTGCTGCCCTCGGGACAGTGCCACAGCCTCCAACTGCATCCCTGCACTGCCCTTTGCTTCGCCCTTTGCTTCAAAACACCCCGGCACAAAACATACTAACTTAAATCAGTTTGGCTATGCAGGATGAGTAAGTGTTTGCAGATGTTTATTCTGCTTTAATTCTATCTTATTTCACAGTTCATCTTCAATTTAAAGCTCTTAATAGATGCTAGTCAAGATCACTGAATGGCTATTAACTACTGCAGCTTGGCAAATGAGAACCTCAACTCAAAAGTCATGTTCTGCATTTTAGCAGTGTCAAACTTCAGAAGTTATCTAGATCAAAATCAAGTAGTTTGAAAATAAAATACTTTTAAACACTAAAAAATAAGTTTAAATTCTATCGCTTAGCCAATCAGTTTTCAAGGTATTTAAATCCAAGGAAAGATGACAGATTTGAGTTAAATTTTAATACTGTGGTCAAACTACTGCATGTAATTAGTTAAAGCAGCTACAGAACTTAGTTTTTAAGTTACCACTTAAGGTAGCTAAGTAAAGGAATTTTTATTATGTTTCAGAGCTTATAATAATTGAAGTTTACAGTAAATCCACAGAGTTCAATAGCATTAACTGGCTGTAAATCTAAGAGCATAAAACTGGTTTGCAGAATAGCATGTAAGTGATTCCCAGGCTCTCTGCAAGGTGCCAGCCATGGGGAGAGCTGATTAGTCAGCCTTTGATTAATTGCCTGTTATATTAGAGCCAGGGTCAATCTACTCAATTAGGTGAAGGTCTGGTGGAGATCAGAGATGTAAATCAGAACCTGCAGCAAAGGCTTCAGCACAAGAGGAGAAGGTTCCAGCAGCTTTTCCTCCCTGCAAGGACCTGTGTCCCCCACGCAGCTGGCTCTCCAACCACAGCTGTGGATCATGGAATCCCAGACTGGTTTGGGTTTGAAGGGACAGTAAAAATCATCCCATTCCAACCCCTTCCATGCGCAGGGACACCTTCCACTAGACCAGGCTGCTCAAAGATCCATCCAGCCTTGGACACTTCCAGGGGATGGGGCAGCCACAGCTTCTCTGGGCCACCTGTGCCAGGGCCTCACCACCCTCACAGTCAAGAATTTCTTCCTAACATCTGATCTAAACCTGCCTTCTCTCAGCTTGAAGTCATTTCCCCCTTGTCCTCTGACTACATCCAAGGCTGCACCCACCGTGGTGCCACCTCCAAACGCGCAAGGCTGGAGCTGCTGTGGGACAGGAGGGACTCACATAAGGAGGACACAGCAAGAGGAGGCTCAGTAGAAGACAAAACCCAATGGGAAGCTGTAAATCCCTGAATATGAGAAGCAGGAAAACGTCAGGGGAAATGTTGCAATGTGCTAAAAACCCGCAGATTAGGATTAGTTTAAAACCTACCAGATTGTGACACTGTCCACAGGGTGACTGGGTGTGGAGACAGAAATAAGGAATGATTTGAAACTACAGTTGTACCACAGAGACTGGGAAACTGTCTTGACAGGGTGCTGAAAACACTGTATTTTTAGACATTATAAATAACGAGTTAAAAACCTGTAATAGAAGAGCAGCTCGTCCCCAGTGACATATGAGATTGGCTATTTTTCAACACCCTATAGAAGAAAAAAGAAGCCCACAGAAATCTAAGTAATAAACCCAGATTTGAAAAAGGAGAACTACATAAAAGTCAATGTAGCACTATGAAGAAATAGCTGGAAGGCAGAAATACTTCAGGAGACCGTGTACAGGTACTATAGGAAAGCATCAGGATACTTATTAATTCAAAATATTTTAAAAGGACAAATTAAAATCAATTTCTTGATTGGGATTGAACGGTAATTTAAGGCAATTACTGGCAGTAAAGCCAAAAATGGGGGTAGAACTATCCTTTAGAATGTGAACATTATGTTCAGAGGAGGAAAATAAAAACAGATTTTGAACTTCTGTCAAGTTCAATGTGGAATCATAGCAAGGCAGACCAAAAAACAACTGTGGTCAGCAACTCTCTAATGGCATAAAAATTTATTTACAACTCCTTTTCCAGTGTTACAGAAATAGGACACCTTTCTGAGAGCTGGTGGGGTCACTGGTGATGAAGATGTACAAGGAACACACATGATGATAAGCCTAGAGTACAAAAGCCAAATTTTGCACCAGTGTTACCTGCAGAGAAGTTGAAGGATGTAATTCAGAACTATTTTCACCCAGAAAAAGGATCTCAGTGACTGCCCAAATAGTTCCTTGAAAATAGCTCAGTGTTCAGGAACAAGGCAAATGAAGAAATATTATGAAAACTAGTAAGACCACAAAAAGTGTTGCCATTACAAATTCATACTGCTCCCCTTTCTTCACTACAGTGTAGAAGTCTTAAAAGACTTCTTAAAAGGCTTGAAAGACTTAATAGCACCACCACATAATAGCACCACGCTGATACAGGCAGCTTGGGTAATGAGGGGTCTGCAAGAGCTTCTGCTCAAGGGAAAAACTTAGTTTTGTCAAATAAAGAGGTAATTATGGGATCAGAGCAGGTGGAGGGTAATAAAACGGGGGTAATAAGTGTTATGGAGGTGGAAAATAAGGAATGAATTGTAACTACACCTTTCTGGAAAACAACTAGAGGGCACAGAACAAAATGAGCAGGTATTAGGTACAATCCTCAGTGCACAGAAATAATGTTTCATGCAACACAAGACTCTGGAAGCCACTGCTGCAGGTGTTGCAGGGCCTAGATGCGTAAGTATTTCAAAAAGAGATAAACGGGTTCATCACAGGCCATCAAACATAACCTCTGGGATAGAAAGCCCCCAAGCTGCTGATTGTCAGAAACTGGGAACCCAAAGCCAGACTCTGCCCTTAAATATTCTCCCCACGTACTTGCTACCAGCCAGCATCAGGGACCTGTCTTGCACAGCACAGCCACTCTTCTGGCCCTGCACCACACATTGCTTTCTTGTTTAACTTTTAAAATTATTTTTAAATTTAAAAGTAATGTGAACCCGTAAGACTGCAAGCTGTTAACAAACTATGAAAAATGAAATGCTTGGTTTGCAGTAAATCAACTCAGTAAATCAAATAAAAACTAAACATTCTCCAGTAGCTTTGCCTGTCAAATAAATGTTTCTGATCATCTTCTAGGATCCTTTTGTGGGTCTCTTCCAACTCGTGTTATTCTGTGATTCTATCTGAGGCAGAAACCAGCCCAAGAATAACCATTACATTTGGGGGGAAGGGAGGTAGAAAAACGTCTGATTACTTTTTGAGTGAAAAACACTTAACTTGGAGAGAAAGTCTTCGTTCAGCCTAGATTCCCTTGACCTTTCTGGCACAAGTAGGGAAACACAGCCAAGTGGGGAAAACAGAGGTGGGGAGGGGGAATAGGGATGGAAGGAAAAGGGGTGCGAAGGTAAACTAGAAAAGGAAAAAAACAATTGGCAACGTATTCCCCCTCAACTGGGTGACAACAGTTCAGCTTCCAACTTTTAAATGAGAATTTCTCCCAGAAAAACGACTGTATCTTTTTATTTATCTTTTTCTTTGATGCTGCCAAGCTTGGCTGCCAGCAAAATAAGTTTTGAATAAAAATGTTTTGACCAGCTTTGCCTGAAACACTCAATTAGTGGTGAAGGGCAGAGCAGGAGTTGGTGGGGGGGAAGAAAAGAGGCCAGCAGCTGGGCAGCAAACAAAGCCAGGCTGACAGAGAAGCTGGCAGCACTCCGGCCACCAGGCACATGACAAATCTGTGTTCAGGATAAAAAAATCCAGCCCTTTATCTCAAGCAAGGCTTATCCTTTGAAGGATGTCCTGTACTATCTTCTCCACAGGACTCCCCCAGGCTGCTGAGACCCCTCAGACCCTGCTGGGTGCCCCGGTGAGCTTTGCGGGGCCTGGATTTAGCAACAGGGATGGACAGCACTGAAAATAAATCAGGAGGCTCCTTAGGAACCAATCATCACAGTGACAGTCACCAGGCTGGCTTAATGTGACTCCAACCACGCTTCATGCACTCGAGTAACAGCTCAGATATAGCAGTAGGTCAGTCTCATTTCAGTCCTCAGATTCACCCTCTTCCTTTTTCCAGTTCTCTCTTTTATTATATAGTACATCTCTCAGGCATCTCTTACTCAATGCTCCATTTGCTGGCTGCCTGACAGGTCTCAAAAAAGCACATCTTTCCACTTCCAGAGCAATTCTGTTTCATCTTGTATGAAGAAGGTGTATCTCTTAAGTAACTTTCTCCCCCCCCTCTCCTTTTCTGTAGGAAAAAGGGAAGAAGTTGGAAAGAAGAATGACAGAAATGTTTCAACCTAAACGGGAGCAATTTGCATGCAAATCAGGTTTTTCAGGTGCCACAAAAGATGTGGGTGCCCTTACAATCTGAAGGGAAGGAATAGAAGGAAGGATGAATTTGACACAAATACTGTCAAGTCATGAACCTGAAACTTTTAGTTTCCTCACTGCGGCAAAGTGTCCTGGAGAGAGAGTTTCTTCCATACTACCTACGTATTTATTTTCATTCTCACTGCCACTTCCACTGTAAGAAGAAAAACCTCTTTCTTCTCGTATTTATACACCTTCTCAAAGCTCCTTGCATGCAAGATGTACAAACGTAGTCAACATGAGAGTAGGTGCAACCGGGGGTAAGCCCAAGTGGGAAGCGGTTTCATTGCAGAACTTGATGAGAAAATGAATTATACAACCAATAAAGTAGCACCAGACTGCAGAGGAAGAGAGAATCTTATGATGTACTAAACTGCACCCAGGCATTATCTCCCATATATCACAGAACTGCGGGAGTTAGCAGGGGCACAACAGGGGTGCTGAAGCTGCTGAGCACAGAGGAGCTGCAGGAAAGACAGCCACCAGCACTTCAGCTCAACCAGCTTCTCCCGAGGGTGTTTCTCCCAACAGGTAGCATTTGTTACCCATACGGAAAAATCTTTGCGGTCCAGAGCTGGCACTCCTTGCTCTAAGTATGATTATTTGTATTTTTCAGAGAGAAACCTTTCAGAGACTGATTCCCACAGACATTTATATCTTTCTGGCAGCACTGAAGTAATCTTTGGGGGACCCTGGAGGCACCAAGCCCTGTGGCAAGGGATACCACAGCACTCCACATTTGGGACTACTGCACCACACTACAAAGCAGCAATGTATTCATACCATCATGGATTGGGTTAGGTTGGAAGGGAACTTAGAGATCATCCTGTTCAAACCCCCCTGCCATGGGCAAGGAATCTTTCACTAGAACAGGTTACTCAGAGCCACACCCAGCCTGGTCTTGAACACTTCCAGGGACGGGGAGTCCACCACTGCTCTGGGAAACCTGTGCCAGTGCCTCACCATTCACAGAGTAAAAATTTCCTAATTACATCTGTTCTAAAGCTACCCTCCTTCTCTTAAAATCCATTCCCCCTTGTCCTGCCACCCATGCCCTTGAGAAAATTCCCTCTCCAGCTCTCTTGTACCCTTTAGGTACTGGACGGGCCTCAAAGGTCTCCCTGGAGCCTTCTCTTCTCCAAACTGAACAGCCCCAACTGTCTCAGCCTGTCTTCACAGGAGAGGTGATCAACTTTGTGGCTTCCTCTGAGCTTCTTCCAACAGGTCAACGCCCTTCTCGTGTTGGGATCATTTAACCAGATCTGTAGCAGTGCCATACACAGGCAGACAACGTTTCCACTAAAGCTCTGACATGAAATTGGCCAGTTTTAACTTACACCTGTAAACACAGAGAGAGCAACAAAAGAAAACTCCCGGGCTTTGCCTTCCCATGGATTCTGCACCACAGACCTGTCATACCAGGAGACCAGCAATCAGGCTGGGAAACACGCCACAGCTGCCCTTTCCTAACACAGACACACACCTGGTCTTGCAAAACTTTTACTGAGCACATGTTTAGCAAGCGTTCATTTTTCCAGGCTCTACTTCCATGTTCCCGATATTCTAGTGCAATTTACCATCACTGCTCTTACAAAAGAATTACACCCTTTCTAAAATAAACCGGGGCTATTTGACAGATCTAAACCAGCAAAATGCATCAGAGCAATTAGCGGTTCTGCTGCCTTTATGGCTCTGATTGGAATTCTGATCTCCAGCGAGAAAGTACAGTGGCTCTGCATACGGGCTCCATCTGCCGGCACGCCGCTCTCCTGGCTCTGCTCAGAACATAGTAAACTGAAACAAAACCTACACAGCCATCAATTACATTTTCTTCCCTCAGCCTATGAATTTCAATAAATACACCATCTGTTCATCTTCTGTGTGGGAGTTCAGTCATCTTCTTGGCAGCAATATTATTCTAGAGCAATTACCTGTGTCTTTATCACCTATCATTGTGCTTCATCATCTTTTCATCATGTGTAAAAACCAACCACTTTATTACTACAATTTCTGTAGGCAGCCCGGTCCTGTTAGTTACCATGGAGATGATCTGTCAAAAGAAGTCTACATTTAAAGAAGTAAAAGCTGTGAAAAGGAGGAGGAGAGAAACACAAAGAGCCTGAAATGAACTTGTTTCTCTAAGTCAGAGTTTAAACGCAAAAGGCACATCACAGGCAGCAAGGCTGAGATGCCACTAACAACCTAGTTAGGAATCCATCAACCTGCCAATAAAGAGGATGAGTCAATGGCTCGCAAGCATCACAATATGCGCAGAGGTCGGAGACTTGGCTTTAATCCCTCAGCCAAGTCCCATGACCCGCTCTTAGGAAGGCTGAATTCTTATTACGATAAATCAAAAGATAAAGCCGGGGGAGGGAGGACAGGCTGGGACGACAGGCAGGCGGCAGTGGCAATTTCCCCCCCGGCAGTCACAGGCACGACAGTGACTCTTACATCAGCTGCGCTACAGTTTATACTCGTTCCTGAAAATCTCTTGGAATTAATCTCTTTCTTCCCCAACTTCACTCTGGTTTTGCCCCACTTTCTCTCACCCCTTCCATGAATTCCTGCTTAGCTCTGCTCTTTTGCTCCTTCCCTCACAAGCTGCACATTGCTCTCCTCTTTCCATAAACCATACACACACTTGCAGCTGTTCCACCTCTCTCCTACCAGATTCCCATATATTTTAAAGGCAGCTGTAAGTGCCAACTATTTACAGATGCTTGCTCCTTCGCCCACCCACATACAACCCGTGCCTTCACTTCATGAAATCCTGTTTCTCCCTTTGAATTTTTTCATCTTCTCCGGGTTCCAACTCCCATCCTTCCAAGCTCTAATTGCTCTCATGTTACTGCAGGAAAAATATTAGCAAAGTACAAAGGACTTGCTGATGCTCTGTGTTTCTAGGATGCGTCATTAGCAGCCTTGAGCTGAGACACGCCGGGCTGCAAACTGCTTTGGCTCAATTCATCCTTCTATCCCTGGAAGAAATAAGCAATCTCAGAGCTATCCAATTTGTTTAATATCAAGTACACATGCACTGAGTTTTAATGATGTGGATTGTCATTCTCAATTGCAAAGGAACAAAAAGTGACCACCTATATTCACTGTGTTCACAGCTACCTTCTGTAATTGAATTACCACAGTCTTGCAAACCACAGAAGGACAGCTAGGGAGGGAGAAAACGTTTTTCAGAAGTTCTCCAGACTTAAAAGCACTTTAATTTCTTTCTGTCCACCTCGAGACTCAGTTTTCCTAAGTTCTAAGTGCCCATACTTCCCATGGATTTGTATTTGCAGAAAACTTTCTGTGTTAGACAGCTGAGTCTAAAGAGCCTCAAATTAAGGTACTGCAAAATAGGAGTGGGAATTACAATAAAACATTATGCAAGAAAGGAGTGAGAGTGATGAAAATGTTCTAAAAAAATTTTTTTTAAACCAAGGATATATCAGGAATGCAATGTCATGGTTTAAAATGGACAAAACCAAGAATACCAAATCTGAAAAAAAATCAGCATGTGACTAAATATGAACTAAACAAGAAAAAAACACATTCTGATCTGGTATCTGATTTCCCCTGAAAATTTATTATGGAGCAAAAGTTCTTCCCAACTGCCCCCTTAGCAGAAATGCTGTTGAAGAGAGACTGAAACTACAGACAGATCAGACACTGCAACAGCTTCAGTTGCTGAGGAAATGGCACCCACACACTCATTCTTTATCTTTAAAGATGTGGGCCTTGTGTTTCCTCTCTCTCTTCAGATACCTTTTGCAGGCAGGTTGAGCCATCAGCTTCCATATGGTGCTTTACCTTCTACAAGACAGGTCCAAGGAAAGTCACATTCCTGCTCTTTAGCATGGCGGGTTGCTGCACAGATTGCATGGAGATGGAGAAGTGCCCAGGCTAGAAAGTGATTTCCAGCATCCTGGGCCAACTTGGGCCGTCACTTGGTAGGCAAGCTGTAGAAACTTCTGCTTCTGCTAACCTCATTTTCCCCAGCCAAGCCTTCCAGACAGGCTCAGAGGGTGCTGACTCGCTGCACAGGATCTCTCTGCCCTTCCAAGGCAGATGCCCTCAACCAGCAGCATCTGTGCTGCCTCTGCCCTTGGCAGGTGCTGGCAGGAAACCGGGACAGACGCTGGTTCCGCTTTTCTCCTCCGCTTTCCTGACAGGTCTGCAGAGACAGCCAGGAGGGCTCTGCCCGCAGGGAATGCTGCCTGCCCTGCCTGCTGCTGCTGGGGCTGCTCTGCCTGGGCCAGTGACACCTCAGAGCACCACACACGGCCCCCACTGGGACATGGAGGGCAAGGTCCTCATCTGCCATTCTCCCAAGCCCTCCGCAGCTTTGCAAAAATTATTATTCTTATGCTTCTTCTTCTGCTTGAGCAGATGTCCCCAGTCAGTGCTATGTGCTTGCACAGTGATTCTCCCTCTCTAGGGCTCTTACGGGGGCATGAGGGAGAGGGAAAAGGGAAAGCACTATGGGGCCTGTGGTTTCTCCCAGTCTGGCCACCTCCGGCTTGTGAAAGACACGAGAAGTGAGCAGCAGATGATGCCAGACAGGCAAGAATAAAAATGGAGTATTGGATAAAGAAGAATTTCTTCCACTCTTTCCTTGAAATCAAACACACATAAGCCAACTGAATGCACACATCTCTCCATTTAATTGCCAAAGCATCCACCAGGAACAGGCCTTGCAGCTCCCTTGACAGGGCAGAAAAGGA
>VYZQ01004463.1:13820-29968 GCA_013400655.1 Mystacornis crossleyi
AGACAGAACCTAATTTGCCAGTCTGAAGGATTAGGTTGATGAAGAAGTACCATTAACACCTTTCACTTTTTCCTGTAACTCTATATAAAGCCACAGACAAAGCAATCCCTACTTCTGTGATCAAAGCAGTGTTAATTATTTCAGTTCAGAGCATGTTTCTACCCTCAGTTCAGCAACAGCCTTGACTTGTTCCTTAAAAACTTAACAATAATAGTATTCCTGGCCTCACCCTAGGGCAGCAATTTCCTGGCAGTGCTGGATGGAGTGTACAGTCAGCACTACCCACAGCAGCCTGCCTGGCAGAGGAGCAGAGCTGGGCTGGACTGGATTCAAAGGCAGTGCACGGCTGAGGAGATGGTGAGACAGAAATCATCAATTCTGACAACAGCCAGGTGGAAAAACAGGAGTTCCCACAGAGATTTGGGGGTAAAAAGGTCAGAAGATCTCAGGTTATCACATCCCCTGTTGTTCTCCTGTCACTTTGGGAACGCACACGCTTTTTAAATTTTCCATATACATTGCTGATTTATTGCCTGTTCCACAGGGTTTTACAGCTTTTTCATTAAACATAATTAAAGCAGGCAGCCAAAGCCAAGCTAGACCTGTGCACTGAAAAGGCAGAAAGTCCTGAGCAAACAGTTTTTGTTTCCTCATTTTAAGTTTGAGGAAGAAAGTGACACTGGATCTAGCTGATGCTTTACCTTGTGTCTGCAGAGAGCTGCACACAATCTTAGTGAAAATTCTTGAAAATATCATTGACAATTCCCCTCATGTGGCTTCCTGCCCTTGTTACATACAGATATTTCAAGAACAGAGTAAAGCTCTGTGCTGCCTTTTGCTAATATTGATGCACAGTGCCAGCAGAGCACCCCAGGGACACCCTGCTTTGTACCCCTCACATAAATGCAAGCACACAATGTCTGACTTCCAGCTAAACACAACAGCAACCCATCTGCGTACGTCATCACATGGCCCCCCGCACCAGGCAGATCTGGAATCCTTCAGCCTTAATTTGTCTTTTTTTTCCTTCTACTTTAAAGCCCAAACTCAAGTTGAGATTCTCAGACAAGAGGCTGCAAGTCCTTAGGAAGCTCAGAGCATTTATCCTCTCCAGGGAACAGCTCATCACACGAGTTGCTGCCAGCAGTGAAAGACAGCTGGGATTCTCCCGATTAACACAAAAGTACAAAAGTAGCATATAAGGACTTCCATCAGAAACCACTGTGTCTTATTTTCTGGATCAGGAGGAATCAAAGTACTGTGACTGCATCTCATGTGTGGTAGCTTACTGGGGGTAAATAAAAGGGACAATTTAAATGCCCAGTAAAAATATATATTTTAAAAAACCCAACAAACCTGTAGAAAACACGAGACACAAAGAGAAGTGAAGAAAGGGGAAATAAAAAATCACTATGGATAGAAGGGAGATTATCTGATCTCTGTATCTATTAGATACACTGCTTAAATTGCAGCAAAAAACCCTGTCAGGAGTGAGTTAGGATTCATCTGGATGTAGGGCAAAGGGATGGTCCTGTCCAGCTTTATTTTCTGTGATACCTGTGCTCCTCAGCACCCATAAGTCAAAACACCATCCTGGTGCTTAGTGTACAAAGCCAGCCAAAACAGGACTTGTTGCCCATTTTGCTCAAGCTGTAGAGTTTCCTCATGAAAATAATAATGCCTCCGTTTAGCCTGGGGTCCTAAACATCCAAACAAATAAGAGTAAAAAATAACCACAACTAAACAACAAAAAAGAGAGTAATTCTACAAAAAGAAAGTCAGTATTAAAATCCATTAGGCAGAGAAACACAGCATCTATCAAATTTATTGCTTGGTTTCAGGACTTGGGAAGACTCTCTTCATTTCCTGTACCTCTTGAGTATTTACTATGTCCCCTATGAGCTAAGTCTCCCAGAGTCATTTTAATGTCATGTTCTAAGCACTTCAGTGTTGTAAATCATCGATTTTTATCTTCTTCCCCCAATCAATGCAAAGATATTTATGCTGAACACATAAAAGCACTTGACACTATAGAGAAACCAATCACACCCTGCGAGACGTTTGCTTTTGGTCATTGACATCATGGAATTATCCATTACACTTTGCACATGCCTGCCATTTACAGGAAAGCAGTGTGACCTTGCCTGCCTGAAGTTTGCACCCCTGCATGCTGGTGGAACTGCGTGGCAGGAGCTCGGAGCAGAGATACCCATCCCTGGCTGGGGAGTGCCTGAGCTGCAGACTGGGAAAGGTGGATGAAATCATGAAAGGAGAAGCAGCTCTCATGTCAGCCCCGCTCCTGTGCTCCTACCAGGCACTGCTTGCTGTCAGAGATGAGGTGCTGACCAGACAGATTTACTTGTGGCTGCAGTCACCCTTCCCTCCACAGCCCCAGGGACAGACTGGAAATCTTCGGTATCGCTCTGTGTTTGCCAGTGCTTCAAGGACGGCTCCTGCAGCCACCTTCTGCCAGTGTGCCAGGCAGGTCCTTCTGTCTCTTCCCACTCCCACACACCAGGCTAGCAGTGACTACATCAAACTCCAGGGCAGGCACACACTAAAGCACCTGCAAATTGTCTAGACCACCCCACGATCCCCTGTAGCTCCCATACTCGATGGCACTGGCAGACAGGTTCAGGGGATGAGCCAGGAACCGGCCCTTTTATCTTGGCAAAACTGCAGCAGACTTGTCAAGTCTCGGAGCGATTTGCGTTCGTGACGCCCACCAGTCCCTGTCTTGCACTTTCTACTTGTAGCAGCAGCGATTCACACCATCCCAGCAGAGCACTGACGAGTCTGTGCTCCCTGGGAAAGGACCCAGCACCAAAAGGCCTCCCAGGAGGTGCTGTCGTCCCAGCCTCAGCATCACTTTCTCTCTCTCTGCCATGTCACCTGCTCAGCAGCGGAAAGGAGCTCCCCTGGCTCGCTGTGACTGGCACGTGGATGTGCCCTGCTGCCACACGACTCGGTGCCCGCTTTCTCACAAGTTAGACAGAAAGCGTTTCTCCCAGCACTAAAACAGCAGCGTTATTTGAGGAATAAGTGTGTTGAACAAGACCATGCAGGAGAGCGCTGTAGTTTCCCTAGCACTGCTGCCAACTTTGCCTTTCCCTTCCAGGTGCTCGCTCAAATTTTCTCTGAAGTCGGCACACGCCCATAGTTCCAGCAGGTGAGGAGCAGCCCTCACAACATGCTCAAGTGAACTGCATTTCATTTTAAAACCTTGGTAAGATCTTCCAGCGTAGAAAGTAATGCCAATGAAGTCAGGGAGCTGCGATGGTTACGTCTGATCCAGCCTGTAAGCCAGGAGCACACCCTTAATGAGAGTATATAAATAGAGGGAATATTAAACTCCAAATCCTTCTCCCTTCTTGCAAGAGCAAGAATTACAAAAGCAGTGACACCAGCAGAAGCTTTAGGGCCCAGAGTCATCGTGTTTGCTTCTCTAAGTTCCCAACTGACCCAGCTGAGTGAGGCAGAACTGTCTCTTATTGGTAGAACAATTAACTTTCTGTGTGCCCAGGCACTGCTTATACTGAATCTATTTAAAGTTTCTGAAGTTTTCCTTAGAGAGCATTGTGGGTTTTATCTCTCGGTGTTAAACCAGGCAGAATTCAGCCAAGTTCACTGCAGATCACGCCCATTAACAGGAGGCCAAATCACTCAGGGGGAAAAAGAGCAATAAAAAGCACCACTGTGTTTAAAGGCCAACAACCGTATTTTGACCCTCAAATTTTAGGAAAAATAAAATCCCTTTCCCCTATTATTCATCCAATTCTGAACACCTGGAGCATCAGGCAGTCAAAGGAATGATGTGAGGACACCAGGCAGAAAAGGTGGCCCTTATTTTAAAGAAATACAAAAGAACACAAAAGAAATACTAATGACAGGGACTTGAAGCACATCAAATCAGTGGCATTAAGCCCTTTGGCTATCTCTCTTCTCCAAAAATCAAAGCAGTTTTAAATAATAACTGTATGAAATTAAGCTGATTTCATATTCTTTAATCCAAATGAAGACAGCACACATGGCTCAGTTTTAAACCATAGAGGAAATAACAAGCTTCATTCAGAAGGAGACTGTAGACAGGAATTTGGCATTGTTCTGTTAATCTGCTTTACAGTCATACCTTATTTAATTAGGAAACACATAGGGAAATTAATTGGTAAAAGCAAAAATTAGCAGTAATCTCTACTACAGTAATACCTATGCAGCATCCATCAGGCAGCAGCCAATCTGATTCACAAAGTCTGTTACCAGCAGGTCTCCTACTGGACAATGCTACATTTTGGTGTCCAAAACCCAGGGTGGTCTGACAGGCAGCTTGTTCAATTCACCTCGACAAACATCACCAGCAGCAGCTCTTCCTAAAACCATGGAGTAAGTGGATAGGTACTGCTGCAAAAAGAGAAATAAGTCATGGTAGAACTGCGGCATTTGTAGGTCTCATGTACCTTCTCTTTAAAGGCAGAACTGAAGAAAATAAAGAAAGCAGACAGGAGGGAGAGAGGAAACACTGCGTTTGTTGTTTTGTTTTTTTTTTTTTAATGTATTATTCTGGAAGTATGTATAAGCAATTTTCCTTCCCTCAGGTTGAAATGAGAGCATCTTATTTTTCACCTCAGTTATGTAAAGTCCTCTCTCTGTTATCCACAGCCCCTACTTTCCTCTCATCATCTCTAATTTGCACAGATGAACAAGATGTACTCTACTTAGAAAACAAACAAATACGTATTTCAAAAGTATCAGTTATCTAATGCTGAGCCCACATACAGATCTTTTGCATTCACCCAGAGCAACTGCTTGGGATAATCTCCCCTCTCCTGCTGTGAAAGGCAGTCGATTTTAATTTGGAAGAAGTATTGCTACCCTGAAAGTGAATAGAAATCCATCATGTGCTGCCTTACAGAGGGGTCAGAGCACAGCCCCGGCTCAGGTACCTCTCTGCTGGATTTCAACACTGGTTGCTCCATGCCCAGCATTGAATGACCCCCTGTCCACATGAGCAGCACAGTCCACACAGACTGGAGACCTGAACTCCCACACCGAGCAAAAATCCACGCCAAATGCTCATTAAATAATCAGCCAGCTGAACATAAGCTGTTTATGGGGTAGCAGGGAGCTACCGACCCCTTCTGACAGCAGGAGCAGCCTCCAGGTCGTGGCTTGACACCCTGAAGAGCAGGCTGACACCCTGAATCACCAGCCTGCCACTCTGGATGCAGCCTTGGAACATTATCAGTAGGCAGGTGTGTGTGGCACACCTGAGCTCCCACCTGGGGTGAATTCAAAACCTTCCAGCGCAGGGAAATTTTGCTTCAAGCTGTGCTCTGCTGCTCTGCTGACACAATGATTTATTGATTTATCTCTCTACAAGGAAAACAGGAGCACCTCCAGTCAAAGGATGCGTTGCATTATAAGGCTGTGCTGGAGAAGGGAGAAAACAGTGTGAAAACAAATAGTTCTTATGTGGACTCTGCTAGATGCACAGGAGGGATGAGCTTTGGTTTGTTTGCTTCCTTAAATAGGACACAAATATCGTAATTTTTTCTTTCAAGAGATTAGAACATTTTCAAAATTAGTACAGCCAGTCTAATGTTCAAAGCTAAAAAGAGGGACAAGTCTTCTCAGTACAAAAAATTTTCATCAGTCAAAACTCCCTGTGAAATAACAAAAACTTTTGCTTAATTTTATCTTATTTTTATCTATTTTAAGCAATCAACCTGCAGAGTGAGATTCCTCTGAAAGAATCCTGGAGGCACTCCCATCACAGGGATGCTGCACTGCCCTCTAGAGCCTCTCTCACTTTTTCATTCCAGCATCTAGGCACAAATTCTTACAAAATTGGCTCTAAAGACACCACAGAGGGGAGTGCTGTCTACCAGATATGAAGCACGGCCAGTAACTAAGACAAGAATTCAAACTCTTCAGGTGGTTGTCAATGTATTTTGAACAATATTTCACCCGTCTGTGCCTCTATTTAGGAAGGCACATCTGTGAAATAAGGTATTGCGTTTTAGGAAGGACTTTTAATATCAGCATCTCTATCTCCTATAGCAATAAAGATGCTAACAAAGAGAAAAATAAATACTGTATTTTTAAGGACTTGCTTCTTTCCCCAAAGCCACAACTATTCCTGCAACTCGGGTCACAGAACAAAGGATCTACCTGGCCCTTTCAAGATGGAAAATTGCTGCACTCAGACCTGCTGCATCCAAACCGTGTGCGGTGCTAGAGAAAGATGGATATTGCTCCTGTGAGTGTTTTGCTTTGATTTTGAATTAGTTTTAGTTCCTTTCTCTCAGATTCATAATGAAAGATCCTCCAACACAGCTCACTACCATACCTACATACTCACCTTCAAGCAGCTGACTGTAATAATTTTTTCCATTCATAATCCAGCAAGGAGAGGACAAAATATACCTTAACCCTAACATATCGAACTCTAGGGAAGTACGTCTGTCAATATCTCATCCTAAGAGCCACATGGACACATTTGCATCACCCTTGTAGCAGGAGGTGGGCGGGTACACCTCATCCTTCTCCTCTGGGATTGGCAGAACATCTTCCACACATCATTCCAGACCTCCTGCTTCACCCCCACATACTGCCCCAACAGGGATGTCTGCCTTGCTGTCCTGAAAGACACGACTTTGCCCACAAAAAGGGGATGAAATGAGGACAGGACCTGTTTGGTTTGGTTTGTCACTGCCCACATCAAACTGCACAAATGCTGTGGGAGATGATTCATTCCAAGCACGTAACAGGACACGTGCCTGAAGGGACACAGACACACCAAGTACCCTTCAAAGAGCACAGAGACGTGGCTGAGCCGCCCTCCTGCTGTCCATTAGCAGCTGCCTGCTGACCTTTGCAGCACCACAGCAGCAACACTGAGATCAGCAACACTGAGATCAGCAACGCTGAGGAGAAGGTCTCTGCTTCATGAGCCATAGGGAAAAGGAAGCAGGAATAAGGAGCACTGGGGAAAGAAAAAAAAAAAAAAAGAAAAGAAAAGAATGGCTGCCCAGTTGCTAAAGGACGTGCTGGGAATTACAAAACCAGGACTGTTGGGACCCACTCAAAATGGTTTGAGTTTATATTCAGACTTACACAGCCACAGGAAATGAATCTCTAGAAGATAGTCCTGTACACTGCCCAGACAAACTGCTGGGTGACAGTGGGAACACCAAGGACTGTGTTCTGTGCATGCCTTTTCAAATCACAGATGAAAGGGGCATGTGACATGGCTCTTAAATGTTTTTCTGGCTACATGCCAGCGTCTGGAAGAGGACTGAGGTCTGAGAGAGGCATCATGATCTCTTAGTCTCCAACAAACATCGTAAAAGAGTCAAGAAGTTGGGGGGTTTGCGTTATTCTCTGAAGTTTACCTGTTTTGCCAAACACCGCATCATCTCTGCTGTACCCTGTCCTACCAAGCTTGAGCTTGCATGGAAATTACAGCACATTCAACTCAGTCCATGGCCTAACTGAAGCACCTTGAGTGACACTGAGCCTGCTCAGGGGATCTTCTATCTCCTTTTCTATTAAAGTCAGGAAAGATTACCTGCCAGCCAAAAGAGACGCTCTGCTGGATGTCACAAACGCAGCTCTGAAGTCTTTAGCTTAGCAAGGCTCAGTGTAACCACATCCCTGCTCTTTCTTATGACATAGGGCAAACTTACTCTACAGCTTACTCTCTCTGCCTCTGTCCTCCAGACTGGGTCCCCAGGACTGCCCTTAGCTGTCTCTTAGCTTGAGTCCAAGTTTGGCTCTTTCTAAGGCCTCTCAGGTGGAAACTGGAAGTAGTTTGCTCTTGGCAAAAACCCCACTGTCAGGAGCAAGATGTGAGTGGACAAATATGTCCTCCTGTTTTAAATGCTTCGCAGTCCTCCTGAAAGTGTTACGTTCCTTTGGCTTATCCATCTTCACCCGCACTCCCTTCCCTGCTACTCTGTCCTCAGAGATGTACTGCAGTCTCTATCCAAGACAAAGTTGGAAAGCTTTTAAGTTGGCCAAATGTACATCACACTGAGTCACACTCAATTAACCTAATCAAGTATTTCTCTAATCAAAACATACGTTTCTGGGCTGGCAGTTTCTGACTCAACCACAACTCATTCAATCTTAAGGAAAAATCGTTAGAAAAACCATCTGTTCTCTTTAAATAGGGAAGCTATTTTTGCCTTCATGATGAGCCCAAGTAATTATAAAACAAGTGGAGTGGGTTTCAAAAAGAAAAATAAAAAGGGAGGGTAAGACAGCTGCTACCTTGTGATTATCACAGTACTAACGCGTTTCCAGCCATGTGAAGTTCAGGCCTTACACTCCTCACCCTGTGACGCAGCAGGTAACCTACTGTCATCCCACTAGCACAGTAAATGCTACTGGGAGGCACTGGGGGCAGAGTGCAGAAGAGTGAGATTTGGTGAATGAATATTTACATACTAGAACTGAACACCAGCAGAATCCCAAAGTTAAAGTTCTCAGAAAAGGGTTGATTCTCAAAGGAAATTGGTGACAAGGTCCCACGCAACCACTATTTTTATGTGCCAAATTCAAGATTTCATTCCTCAAAATCATCAGTCAGTTGACACCTAATCCTAGGGGATCTGACATTTTTTGCATTAAAATTCCCTGGGCACCCACCTGCTCACAGAAACCATGACAGCATGAACCAAAACAGCAGAACTCTTTCATACCTAATCCTCCCCATAACCCATAGCACAGAAACTTCTGCCTACGTTTCCTGGTGAGATCATCTATTACTAAAGAGCTGAAGCACCGTGTGAGATCATGTGGGCAGCACTTTTCCTTTCCAGCATGGCTACAAGATGCGACAGCCCTGAGGGGAAGTCCTGGCTTTGCCCAGAAGGATCTGAACCCCACCATCCTCACTGCCCTGGCCTGTGGGACCCTCCTGAAGACTAACTCTCAGTACACCCTGCTGAAGCTGCTCCTTTTAAATTTTCCATGGACCAAAGAGAAAGGCCAGAGGAGCACAAGCCCATTGTGAAGTTCATTGTGAGAGAGTTTCCTGACCCAAGGCAATCTTGACTTTTTGCTCATGCTGCAGTGGTTGCTGCTGCCGAGCACGGAGAACATGGGCAGCAGTTCAGGAATGTGAAGGCTCCTCTTTCCAGTCCAAGAAAGGGGCACATTCCCCCTCTTTGCTGCTCTGCCTTTCACAAGGACTGACTTACAGCAATCCACACAGGCTGCTGTCTGCAGGGCTTCCCAGGGAGGCACCTGGCTGGTCACTGGACCTGTGTGACTGTTCTGTTTAAGGTCTGACGAAAGCTCCTCAGCGATCTCGCTGCCGTGTCTAGGAAGAAAACATTCCTTCAGGGTCTCCAGCTCTTGAGTGAGTAAGCCCAGCACAACTCCCAGTTTCCACTGCCCTGGAGGGAGATAGGGGAAGTGAAGAGAGTGAAGACGTGAACCACAAAACCAAGGAAGTGATAGGAAGGCAAATGGGGAGAAGAGCAGCTCTGGAGGTCTGTCCTTGTGCCTTCAGCAGGGCAAATAAATGACTGCATACTCAGTGCAGTCATTGCTGTGGAAGCACTGAAATCAAATGTGCCCAAAATAATCACCCCTTCCCCCCTTGAGATTGCCTGTTGGGAAATCTTAATCCATTCCTTTTCCTCTAAAAGGGGGACCTGCAGCTCTGTTCCCAGAGCTGCTAGCACATTTCAGTTATTTGGTGTTTTTCTTAACTCTATAACACTTGGACTCAAGTTAGCACAAAAGAGAAGGTCAGCTTTGTTTTATACTTTTGTTTCTAGCTCATGTTTTTGCAGGAGAAATATTTGGAAACCAGAGGTAAGCAGGGTAAAGGTCAGAGTCAGTCAGGATGTGTGTGCTTTTTGAGACTTAAAATTACTGATTTTTCAACATTAGCTTACAGGGTTGGGAGGCCTGGGCCGAGTAGCAAGTGGCAATACTGTCACCTTGACATCTTCAGAGAGCCTGAAGGATGTAATTCTTGGTAGGACAAGGAGTAATTTCTTCAAACTGAAAGAGAGTAGGTTTTGATTAGATGTTAAGAAGAAATTCTTGGCTCTGAGGGTGCTGAGGCCCTCGCACAGGTGGCCCAGAGAAGCTGTGGCTCCCCCAGCCATGGAAGTGTTCCCAGCCAGGTTGGACAGGGCGTGGAGCAATCTGGTCTACTGGAAGGTGTCCCTGCCCATGGCAGAGGAGTAGGAATGAGATGATCTTTAAGGTCCCTTCCAACACAAACCATTCTGTGACTCAGACACCAATTTTCAGAGCAGCAAGGAACAGCACATCCTCTGCCCCCTCTGCCCCACTTGACCTTCACAGCACAGACCCCAGCACGCCCCAGGGATAAAGAGGAAATCCATGAGCAGCACCAAACCAGGACACATTGAGTTGTACCAGCATGGACAGTATAGTTTGAGGGTTCCTCCTCCAGGTACAACTTTCCATTCATCTTTGCTAAACTCCAGCTCTCTGCTCATTTTGTCATTCTGACAGATCAGATAATGTGGCCTGCATTCCTGGGTATTGGAGAGGTGAGGTTGCCAGTATTTGGGCTAAGTGAGAAGACCATCAGATACAGTCAAGACTCAGTAACTGAGTGGTGGGATCACTATTTTGCCACCCATGGAGTGCCCCCTGCACATGGGTCTTATGAATTGATACATATAAAAATGTAATTAATACACAGTTAGGTGCACATCCTATGGTTCAGTCCATGACAACACTGGCATGTGGCTCTTGGAGCCAGGCAGGATGACCACCCTGATACACAACATGAATAGCACAGGCAGAAAAACCTGCAGAATGTCAGATCCCTTCTGTGAACTGCCTTAAAAAACATGGCAGAACTTCCCAAAGCAAAGTATGGGAACAGAAATACACCTCAATTTGTTTACAGGCTGTCTTCTGACTTCAGCATGAAATGCACTCTGCTTCCATTGAAAAGTCTGTGATACAACAGTTATATAAAATCCCAGTTAAGCCAGGGAAAGTTATTAATATTCTACTGAAATGCAGGGAGCAAACCAAGTAATTCCAACTGCAGAGCAAAACCCAAAGCTGCAAAATGCTGCAAGCATTTGTACATCTCATCTATTACAGCTTCAGGAAAACCTCAACAAGCATTTACTTTGAAGTACAGCAACTCCTGGACTAATTTTTCAGCAGGGCTCCCAGCACAGCTGTATCCCCCACATGATGACCAATGAATATAATTGCAGTGTCGGTGTTACAGAAATTCTAAAGTCATTTTTGCACCTGGAAAATAAAATAATTTGTCACTATACACATGTTTCATGGAGCATGCACATTTTTTAAGACTTTAAAGGCAACTATCACAACTTCACCAACCAAAATCTACACCTTCATCAAACAGTAACAGGTATTTTACCTAAATGTGGAGATCTGGAGTAAATCATGAGGCAAAAATATCAGTTGCTGTAACAAATAACCTTCTAGTCCTTGGGGCAATGAAAAAAAAGCCTTCTCTCTTTCTACCTGCTCCTCTGGAGAGACACTCAGAAGATTTCAAGCGCTGCAAAACAAGAAAGAAGACAAAACCCTCCCACACAGGAAGCATTCTGTGTGATTTCTATGGTGATTGTGTTGTTCTTCAGGGTTGACTCAAAGTTTTTTAAGCACAAAGCGTAACCAAGGCATGTTATGCAAAATGGGTTTCAGACAACAAACCTTCTTAAAGTATTTTCAACGAAAGTTATTGATGGAAAATGTTGGCTCAAAAGAGCCACTAGGAAACAAGAGAAAAGCGTCCCCTCTAGTGCAGTGCTTCATGCCCCCCCACCATTGTCTGATAAATATAAAAAAAAATCTTTGCTGCCGACAACAGCCTCAGATCTCAATAACTGCCTTTAAACAGTGGCCAAAATGTTTATCTAGAGACCAGCTTCACATTACCAGCAGGAATCAGCACTGTGTAGATGCCTTCTATTTGCAGAATCTCTCTCCCCACACTGGAAGAAATAATGCTTAGGAAAAGAGAAAGTGCCACACCAAAGGGCAATAAATTCTTTTAGAAACCTGTCTTCTTTCAATTGCAGTGAGACACCACAAGGGCCTGAGTGGATCTCTGTTAAAATTACTGAGTTTTTGTTCAGCTACTAAAGATTTTTGTTTCAACTGTGCAAGCACTTGGTTGTCAGGACAATGTGATAAGAAATATTTGGGGGAGTTTTTCCTTTTTAATTTTTGTACATTATCTGAATATGCTCCCTAAACAGTTCTGAGATGCAAACCACATTTTGATTTTCCACATTTTTATAAGAAGTGCTTAAGTATTTCAAAAGTCTGGTTTTGACCCAAAATAAGTAGTTCTGGCATCTGCAAACCTGGTTTTTTTTTTGTTTTTTTTTTTTTAGAATAACAGTAATCTTAAAACATGCCTGTCAGCTGTAGGAGTAAGCACTTTCTGCAAGTTCCTAAATGCTTTCAAACCCTATGAAAGTCAATGAAGGTTAATTAGGACTGGGTCCCCCCTCCTTGGAGGCACGCAGTATCTTGCGCATTTGAGTTACTAAATAATAGTAATAACAATAATAACAACAACAACAACAGTAATAATAACATCTAGCTTATATATAACATTTATAACATTTCATTAAAGACCACTATAGAAATAGCAAACAGGGAGGGGAAGCAAAACTCCCACAGTCCTAAAGTCAACATCAGAGCAAGGTCTGGTCTAGTGGAAGGTGTCCCTTCCCATGGCAGAGGAGTTGCAATTAAGTGATCTTTAAGGCCCCTTCCAACCCAAACTATTCCAGGATTCTGTGGCTGATGCCCAGCACAAGTCCCAGATGTGCTTCCTGCAAGGGGCCATGAAAGGGCCTTGTGAAACAGAGGGGTCAGAATGGTGCGAGGTACCCTAAGAGAGGAAATAAAGCAGCCCCATTCCATCCCCGCCCATTCCATCCCAGGGCCGTTCAGGGCCCCTGCACTCCTCTCACTGGGAACTTTCACCAGGGAGCACCACGCAGGTGATTCCGAGCCAGAAATGGGGGCTGTGTTAATGAAGATAAGAGCCCAGCCGCTCCACACGGACGTGCAATGCAGCTGTGATCCCACAAGCAGAGGAATGAGTGTAATTTTGTGGGTTTGTATGGAGAGTAGGCTCTGTGATACCCTCCCAGCGCCCTTTCTTTGGCTAACACTGTCCTCCTCAACCTGTCAGTTGCTTCTGATACAATCAGAGACTTTGTTCTTGAGATGACATCCCCTCTTGGCCTATGCAACCCCCTCCTTTCACACCTCTGGCTGTTTGTTTGCATGGTCTTCCCATCCTGCTCTACGCCCTCCCCATTCCCCCAAGCTTCCCTACAGACGTATTCTCTCTTTTCTCCCTTCCACCTTACTTTGCATCTCAGTATCTGTTTTTTTCATGATCCACAGCTCTGCCTCCACTCCGGGCTTATCCTTCCATCCACACTGGATCTCGGTGAGCCTTTCCAGTGCTTTTGCTGTCCCTCTCGAGCATCAGCTGAAACTTCAGCGTGGCTCCTAATTTTGTTTGGCCCAAAATGAGGGCGTTGTTTCAGAATTCGCTCTGGGGTTTCACAGAGAGGAAGCATCCTAGTTTCTGTACCGTGTATGTATGATTATGCTGTTTGCAGTCTGCCACTAGTTACTCTTTCAACTCCCTTCCCAATCATCCCCAGTTTGACTCCTGTGAGCAGCTCTGCTCAGGACTTCACAAATGGCATCTTGTCTCCCTCATACCCACTGAGAACACTATCACAAGGTCACTTTTCGTTGCTTTAACCAAGTCCTGCAGCCGCTGATGGATAATATTGGCAGTTTTAACCAACTGTTTACCCACTCATCTAACCCTTCAACACAAAGTCAATCTATCTTAAACTTAAAAAGGAAGATATCCAAGAAGTTAATTCTGGACAGCATAGCTAACAGAGTATCCCTGATGGATTAAAACATGCCTAATTGGTTTGATTACAGCCACTGTCGTAGGCTGGGTGTATATGTATCTGGTTGATAACCATATTCTCCTCTGACTGGGAATTCATCTCCCAAAACTACACAAAGAACAGTCTGTGCAAAGTCAGAGTGCTTAAATAACAACCAACCACACCAGTTTGTAGAGGTAGTGGCTTGCCAGTTCTGAGACACCTTAGACTCAAGCCCTTGCTGAATAATTAAACAAACTTTCTCCGTGCAGAACCAGAGCCATCAACAAGAGATCACACGAGTGGGATGGGAACACAAAGTCTCCTTCACGGCTACACAACCCCATCAGTCCTGACATCAACCCAAGGCGCATCAGAGGCTGCTTTTCAAAATAAAGCCACCTGATGTTTTTAGAAATGTCCCCTGATAATTACGACTGCTCCTGTTTACTTAATTAAGAGATGTCTCTACAGCTGAGCAGCACCACAGAAGGACGTACCCAGATGGAACTCACTTGCTTCCCACATGCACAGGAAGCAAAAGAACACCCCAAGAAGGCAAACAAACACCCCAGACTCCTGCAGATGGGTCCCTCAGGAAGTGCTGGCATCATTACTTGGAGCAAAGGCAAGGCACAGTGCTGCACTTCCCGAAGCCTGACGCAGCTGGAAGAGCTCTCGCTGCCGCAGCGCTCCCAGCGCATCCTCAGCCACACCACACCCACAACGCTTCCTCCAGAATTACCCCTCTGCACCAAACAGAACCCATTTCATGGGGACCTAAGCATATTAAACCAGTGCTACGGCCATCAGCAGCACGGCTCTGGGGATACATCTGGCTTAAGGTGTCCTGCAAGCTCAAAAATATTTGGTTTTGTAACTCACTTTTGTCTTCAAACCTCTAAAAATGGTATTAAAAGCCTGGCTGTAGGATCCACAAGCCCAGCAGCCCTTTAGCTTTTGAAAGCTCTCTGCACCTCTGTAACTGCAGGCCAGTTCTTCAGAAAAGCCCCCTCCATCCTCTCCTCCAAGGCACATAAAGTTGCCTATCTTCGTGAAAAACAAATTCTCCTCGGAGGCAGCGGTCCTGGACAATACCACCCCACCCTTGAAACAAAACAGGAAGTAAACAGATTTTAAATGTTCTCCAATTAACTTCGAAGTCTGACTATGTACCTGAATGTTTTCTCCTGGGGAGAGGTGCATATGCACAAATAAAGGCTCTTTGTAAAAGTACCTGTGTTTCACATATTTAGAAAAGCACACAAGTGCAATCAATATTTTCCACAAAGTAGACATTTTTTAAGATTTGCTTTCAACACAACCAGATGTGATGCAGGTCTATTATTATCAAGAATTTCAGCAATGTTACATCCAAATGAAACAAGGGAGGAAAACCAAAACCAAGATAGAATGACATGAACTTTCAAACGGAAGCCAATATACTTCCAGTATGTAAAAACTACTCTGAACAGTCACGTGTATGTCTCCTCTTTCAAATATGTTCTCTTGGGAGATCTTTGATTTTAAAATATACAGAATGGTCTTAATAATATGAGGACACCACTGAATCATAAAATCATTTAGGTTGGAAAAGACTTCTAAGATCACCGAGCCCACCACTAAACTGTGCCCCCAAGTGCCACATCTACACCTCTTTTAAATACCTCCAGGGATGGTGACTCCACCACTGCCCTGGACAGCCCATTTGATGCTTGACAACCCTTTCCATTAAAGAGCTTTTTCTAATATCCAACCTAAACCTCTCCTGGCACAACTTGAGGCCATTTTCTCTTATCCTGTCACTGTTCCCTGGGAGCAGACCCCAACCCCCACCTGGCACCCTCCTGTCAGGGAGTTGTAGAGAGTGACAAGGTCCCACCTGAGCCTCCTTTTCTCCAGGCTGAGCCGCCCCCCCGCCAGTTCTCTCAGTCCCTCCTCATCAGATTTGTGCTCCAGACTCTTCCCCAGCTCCCTTCCCTTCTCTGGACACGTTCCAGCCCTTCAAGGTCTTTCTTGTCATGAGAGGCCCAAAAGTGAACGCAGGACTCGAGGTGTAGCCTCACCAGTGAGAGTTCAGAGGGACAATCACTGCTCTGGTCCCACTGGCCACACTATTCCTGGCACAGGCCGGGTGCCATTGTCCTTCTTGCCCACCTGGGCACACCCGGCTCATGTTCATTGCTGTCAACACCCCCAGGTCCTTTTCCTCCAGGCAGCTTCCCAGCC
>VYZQ01004463.1:30160-46433 GCA_013400655.1 Mystacornis crossleyi
ATTTATTTGAAGGGCCTTCAAGGTACACCCTGGGGAGCCAGAGGCTGCTTCCATAAAATGGACTCCAAGATGGACGACAGGTCACGAGTTCTTTACACTGTTATAGGTTTGGTCCATTTGCATATCAGCATAAATTCACCAATTAAAAATTTAGCTCTCTTCCATTTCTCCACCTCTCTCCTGGTCCTAGTTTCCACCTTTAGGCCTCAGACAGCCCGAGTGTCCTTGAATAGCAAGCTCAGAGAAGCTTTGTTGTGTCTATCTAGTCTAAGAGAGCAGCAAACAAGCTGTAAGAAACTTCAGAGTTACACACTAGGCAATACAGGATTTGAAAAGTACAGAAGTTAAAACCTAAGGCATCAAGTGAGCATTTCCACCAGCTCCTTCATTGCCCTGGGTGGATGTCATCAGGTGCCACAGACCTGCATATAGCAGGTGACTATTTCCCCTTGGATTATGGGGCCTTCCTTCTGTTTTCCATCCTTCTCTTCCAGCTCAGGGGACTGGGCACCCTGAGAAAAACTGGTCTTAGTATTAAAGACTGAATTAAAGAAGGCATTAAGTCCCTCAGCTTTTTCTTCATCCTTTGTTACTGTTTCCCCCTACATCCAAAGGATGGAGGTTCTCCTTTTATTGCACGTATGTATAAACATTACTTACTGTCTTTTAGAGTAGTAGCCAGATTAAGTCCTAGTCAGGTTTTGGCCCTTCTGATTTTCCCCTTGCATAACCTCACAACATCCTTGCGGTTCTCCTGAGCTGCCTGCCCCTTCTTCCAAAGGTGGAACACTCTCTTTTTATCTCTGAGTTCCAGCCAGAGCTCTCTATTCAGCCAGGCCAGTCCCCTTCCCCACTGGCTCCTCTTTCAGCACTTGGGGATGGTCTGTTCCTGCACCTTTAATTAAAACCATCAGAAATGTATTGAAACGATCCACAGTTCTGTTTGGCACTGACCTGAGCTGTGTCCAAGCTACACTCATTTCCAACTGAACTGAAGCCATAGTTACTGGAAACCAAACTTCCCTCACTTCTGATCCTTGAGCCAGCAGGAACGATGAATTATTTAGCAATAAAAGCAGAGCAGACAGCTGTAAAATGTATCTCTGATCACCTCAAGTCATCACTGCCACCTCCTCTGGCAGCCCAGAATCACAGAGAGACTGTCTGGCTCTTTTGCCCTGCTTTGGGGAACAGCTCTGACACAAGGACAGAAGTGGACACTACCTGAGCTCTCGGGGTGACCCTGCTCCTCCCAAAGCTCCCCAGACAAGAGAATCCCCCGGTCCTGCTGATGGTGCCGCTGCTCCACACAAGTACAGGAAAGGCTGGCATCTGCTGAGGTTGGGTATAAAGCCAAACAGAACAATCCATATTTTCCCACTCCAATAAAAAAACATTTTTTATATCTAAGTGGAATTTAATACAAGTACACCAAGTCCAAGGAATGCCAACTTATTAATTTTAACATCAGGCTTCCCTCCCGTCTTTTTCATTTCAGGTTATTATTTCTCAATCAAAACATTTAGCAATTTTCAAACAGATGAGGAATCAACTGTCAGATGTGGATGCCTGCTTTAAAAATCTAACTCATAGAAGGACAGATTCTGCAAGGTAGAAGTGCACTATTACTACTCTAAAAAACCAGGCTAGTTCCAAATTCTCCTAAGGCTGCATTGAAGCACCAAATGACTCCATGTTGTGGAAAATCCACGACTCCACCCATCAGCCTGGGCCTTGCCTGAGATGACCCTTCCTTAGGGACAAGCCTTGAAAGAAGACGAGGAACAGCAAACACAAAGGAACATCACTAAATGGCAAAAGGGGGAGAGAAATTAGATTTCTGATTAAGTCCAATCTTTTTAATAAAATGCTCAAGCCCAGGATTTTTTTCCTGAGAGCTTATATACTGCTGTATACTGAGATGCCATCCTGGCATCTCTTATTATGTCATGTGATTATTTTTCCAAAGCTGGCAAAAGATGTAGCAAAATCAACCCGGCAATCTTCAAGAAGTGTTGAAGTTGGCATTTTTATAGTAAATCAGGAGGAAACTGCCAGGACTGTGTCTAACAGCAGCAGTTCAGGTTCAGCAACTCGCCGGTGCTGTGATCTGAAATATTAAGGGAAATACCTGGCAGCAGCACCACTGCCACTGCCACGACCACGAGCTGAGCCAGGGTGGGTCAACAACACCATCAATCAAAACAACACCCTCATCAATCAAAAATCTGGGGGCAATCATCTCTCAAATCATTTCTATTATACTGTGGTGAGAAAACCCAACAACTCCCAGGCTCCCAGACACAGACAAGTCCCCCATGATTACAAGAACACCTGTTTTCCGTTAATATCTCAAAAGCCGGCTTTCTTATTCCTTTATTCTCCCTAAAATTCGTGTCTGTGCACACGAACCCTTCCCGTGTGGAACACCCAGGCAGCACGCCCCGCCACCGCCCCCTGTGAAACCCGCGGGCAGCGGCCGAGGGGCACCGCCCGCAGCCGGCCCGGGGTGGGGACAGGGACCCCGACACCTCCTTCTCCCGCCCCG
Source organism: Mystacornis crossleyi (assembly GCA_013400655.1). Classification (NCBI taxonomy): domain Eukaryota; kingdom Metazoa; phylum Chordata; class Aves; order Passeriformes; family Timaliidae; genus Mystacornis; species Mystacornis crossleyi. Next base: position 32,709 of record VYZQ01004463.1, read on the forward strand.
CCGCGCCCCGGGACGGAGGGTCCCCGCCGTCCCAGGGGCAGGGCGGCTGGAGGTGGGCCCGGTTTCCCCCGCCGTGCCCGTTCCCGCGGCGATCAGCATCCCTCAGCGTCCTGCTCTCCGCAGCATCCCGCATCCCGCAGCATCCCGCTCCCATCAGCATCNAGGGAGCGGCGCTGCCTCTCCCGGGGCGGCACCCGGGGCCGGGGCTCTGCCACACTGCACCCCACAATGCAGCTTGGGGAGGGTATGGGCTTCGCTGCCTCTTCCAAAATGTTGAGCCGTGTCTTTTCACGGGTCCTCAGGACTGGACTGACCGATTGGTAGCACGTGTGAAATACAACAGGCAACCCCCACCCCCCCCGGGAGGGACACTGACAGCTCGCAGCCCCGTGTCAGAATCACCTGCTCAGCAGGGAGCACTGAGCCGGTCTCTCGGACGTAATTGCTACCTCACTTTTCAAAATCCACACAAAACTCTCTCACAGGAAAAAAACCAAGTTACTCCCCATCTCCAATAACCCTTAGCAGCTGATGGCTGGCCCTTAGGTCCTGCCTTATTTCCCATATCCAGATTTACACTGCTGTGACTAAAGAGGAAGCAGTTTGGTGTCTGTTACAGAAAGCTCAAGCTGCTGAAAGATAACGTTGCTTCGGTTTCTATCGCAGCCAAACTATGTCGCAGCAGAGAGGAGATTGACCCAAGGGCTATGAAGAAGCCATACGAGAGCAGCTGAGGTCACTTGGTCTGTTCAGCTTGGAGGAGACTGAGGGGAGACCTTATCACAGTCTACAACTTCGTTGTGAGGGGAAGAGAGGGGCAGACACTGATTTCTTCCCTGGTGCACAGTGACAGGACCAGAGGGAAGGGCCTGAAGTTGTGTCAGGGGTGGTTTAGTTTGGGTATCAGGAAAAGGTTCTTCCCGCAGAGGGTGGTCAGGCACTGAACAGGCTCCTCAAGGAATGGTCACAGCACCAAGCCTGACAGAGTTCAATAAGCACTTGGACAATGCTCTCAGGCACATGGTGTGACCCTTGTGGTGTCCCGTGCTGGGCCAGGAGTTGGACTTCAATGACTGTTGTATGTCCCTTCCAGCTCAGGATATTCTAAAATTCGATGTCCTAAGTGCTAGGAGCAAGACAGAGCTTAGCACATTTTTCAGTTCCTTGTAGCTCATGAAATTCCTGCAGTGCCATTGTTCAGCTGCACACGGGTGGAGGAGGGAAACATTCCATTATCTGACTAAATCAGGTCCCCAGATTTGAGGACCAAAACGAAAATGGGCTGAAAAAGCCACAAAGCAAGCTTTGTAAAATCTAAATAGGCAACTCCAGATGTAGAATGAACTTCAAAATGAAACATTCCAGAAGAAAAGGGATAAAATATCAGTGTCATTTGAAGAAACCTGCTAAGCATGTGTGACGAGAGAACACAAACACTGCATATAATAATTGGGTCCTGTTATATAAGACACGTAAGTATAACACTAGAATAAACCTCAAAGTATCCTTTAGTCCTTTAGGATCAGGTCTACCTTTAGAATCCTAAAAAAAAGCAATAAAAAGAAAGCAGACTGCAAAAGTTTAATCTGGAAAATAATGGGTTTAGAGTGAATGTAACAGTTTTTCCAGCTTTGTAATGTGTTTATGCAGATGGTGATTAATTAATTGCTCTCCACGTTCACTACAGTAGAGATGTGCAATTTGTAGCAACATGAATTTACTTAATAAGAAAATTTCGCAGTTAACAATTTGGCCTTAAAACAGCAAAATCCCTTTTACTGTAGGATTCTCCAGCTATTCTAGGGGTGACACCTACCTCGACACCAAACTACACACACCACAGATCTCCACTGTCATCCAAGGCATTTGGAATTTTTTCACATCGCTCCCATATTGCTGTTTCAATTTCAGTTTGAAGGCTGCAAAAACCTTCAGATTGAGCACAGCTACTTACAGGAGCACTCCTGAGCTGGTATTTGAGCTTAATTTGTCCAGCCTTTTGCACTTACTTTAACTTAATTAGACCTTGTTGGTTGCTTTAATAATAAGAATAAAAAATACATTGTAAAATGTCTTTCACTTGGAACGGTTTCCAGGCGTTCAAGAAAAGACTGGACGTGGCTCTCAGTGCCATGGTCTGCTTGACAAGGTGGTGATCAGTCAAAAGCTGGACTCGATGATGCCAGAGGCCTTTTCCCAGATAATTGATTCTGTGATTCTGCAAACTGATGTCACCAGTAGGTGTTTTAGGTTTATTTTGCTTTTCAGCACCCACGTTATCCTTGCAAACATTGAGCACTGGCTCAAGCCTCCACTAAGAGGATCTTTCAGCTTTGCCAAAGAAATGGTGATTACTTTTGGATGAACAGAAGACAGTTATGTATCTACCTCAGAGAAGCTTCAGCCAAAACATGAACTTAATTTATTTCTGAAAACTGTAACAACGTCCAGATACACACTGTCATTTGGCCTCACTCTTACCCATCAGGACAGCTGGAAGTTAGGCTGGCATTACAGAGAAGAAATTTCCTTGCAGCCCTAAACTACTGCAGAAGCTGAGGCTACAACCAGGAGAGAATTTAGATCCCAGAAAGTCTACTACTACTACTGTCTGGAAGTCCAGAATTATTGCTGTGTTTTTTTAATGACTGCTGGTTTCTTCAGTGAAGCATTTTAGGAAGTCCCTCTCCTGTTTTTCAAAGCCTGTAATTGCCCATCAGACTGCAGCAAGGGATTCTTTTAAAAATTACACCAGCATTGGGAAACACTGCTTACAGCTGCCTCTAAATTCTTGGGATTACTATTTTGAAACATCACCATGCACATAGTCAGCAGTTCTAAGTTTATTCTTAATCATAACTTCCATTTTACATCTATGCAATTTTATAAACAAATTACAGAACATTTGTTTTCATTATTACAATATGAAAATAACTGCTAGTTGAATGCACCCATCCTTGTGCCAAGCCAAGCCTTTGCAGGCTTTGTAAATCATTTGCAGAGGAGTGCAGGGAGGACTCACGCCACCGAGTATCAAAAATTGTGACAAATTCCACCCCCTACCCAGGACTTGGGATGGTTCAAAGATATAGGGGAGGCAAATAAGATGGTCATGTTCTGAGAAAGTGCCACTGCAGGGAACAGTATTAAACACATCACTGAGCAAAAAGAGTTTGGTTAAGTTTCCTTTTGAGGTCTCTTTCATGTCTCTTGTATCTGCTCACCAAAAATGAGGAGCAGAAATGCACAGAGGGAGAGTTTGTGCTGGTAACAAAAAAGCACATTCATCGTCATTGTCAGAAAACCCAAATAAAACCAAATTGTACAAATTTTACAGAAATGACACCTCCAAGGCCTTTGTGGCCATACACTAGTCCTTTGAAGCAGACCACAGCTATGGCGGGTTCCATCCACAGCCTAAGCCCAACCTCAGAACACAGAGTGCAGTGGAACAGTAAACAATAAACCAGAAAAAAAGAGTAGAAACTAAATGTGTGTATGATGACTTTAACTGTTTTATTACCACTACAGGGATTTTTAATCTGTGCAGAAGTATTCTTTTTCTACAATAATTAGATCTGGGCTAATAATGACTTTTGGATTAGACTCTAAAGACTTTGGTTACTCAACTGAATATTTGATTATTCAGTTTACAGTGCAGTAAGGTTTGGATTTATTACAAAGTGTTACCTCTTCTCTCATTAACGAGGTCAAGTGCAACACTGGTGCTTCATCAGCAGCTTTTCCAGTGTCCAACCTCTTTGTCATTTAGGCCCATTCCTCCTTGCCAACCAACGTATTTAATATGGAAACCGTTAATAGTAAAACCATTTATATCTCCATTTAAATGTTTTTTCCTCTACATAAGAGCACTTCAATTCCTCTGGCCTTTGAGAATCATACTAGCAAACGAATTCATTCAATTTAGGTTCCTTTGTATTCAAAATCTTTCAAATTTCTATTTTATATTTCTTCTTGTAGAAAAGGACACTTCAACTCCTTTGGCCTTTTTTGCAAGAACAGCTGTGATCAACTGGAGAAATTCCAAGGAGAGTAACTATCCACTTCTTAAATTGTTGTGGTCAAGTGGGGATATTTAAGGCTACAGCCTACCAAGCCCAAGTGACACAAATTCTACTGGTTTTAGTGTTTACAGAAAACACTCCAGTGGATGATTCTCAGTCCACTTGCTTTTCTGCTGCACGGTTGCCAAGTGAATATTTCCCCATGCTGAGCCTGCTCTCAGTACTGAGATCCATGTTTATTTCCACACCCATTTCTTTCATTCCCCTCCAATTTATAAAGATAATTCTGAATTCCAGTCCTGCTCTTGTACAGCTTAGGGTTATCTGCAGAACTAATAAACACACTTTATATCCCTCTATTTGAATACACAGTAACTCCAGATCTGCTGGAGACAGGGTACAACAAAAGGCTTACCAGCAAGTTCATTTCCACGCGTGTGGGATCAAACCACGATAAACAGTGAAGTTCACACACCATAAAATGGAGCAAGTCAAGAGTGAAAAATAATTTATTGTAATTTTCAGCATTCAATAACCTTAATCTTATGTTTGGAGATAAAAGATTATAAACATGTCTTATATGGGCAAATATTTTCTGAGCCTTCTCTTTTCATCTCAGCCAAGACACAGCAACTTTGGTCTCCCACAGGAAGCATTCACCAGGTGAATAAAGGCTCCAGGTGCTGCACCACGAGACACCTGAAGTATCCCAGTCACTACCAGCATTCCAGCATCACCTGTGGTTCTGGTCCCAGGCACTTCTTTTATGTTCAAAGGTATCCAAAACAAGCACTTGGTGTTACCTCTGACATTTTCATTTTGTCATTAGCACTAGTGCTTCTCCGACTGGATCCTCTAACGTCGTCTTCTCCTCTTGGGGAGAGATACTTCTGAAAGGAAATCAAGAGAAGGGTTTTCTTACAAGCTTTTAAATCCATCTCCCCTCGTGGGAATTGTTCAAGTAGAATTAATTTTACCCAGCACAGGAAGCACAGGAAATCAGGTAGATGAGCTCTTGAGACCCCCCCTCTCAATCCCTCTCCCCATGTTTTTTAAATATGAAAAAAATTCTTCCTTGATTCTACAGCACACTATCAAAGTATCAACTGAAATTCCATTGATGAATACTGTACTTCAAAACTTACTCCATTCTGAGAGCCTTCTGCTCCTCACCAACACCTTTAAGATTTCACTGTGAATTTGACAAATGGAACACTCACAAATATCTGAAGAGACTGCTTATGGGTATTTTTAATGCTTCAGAATTTACTGGAAAATTCTGAGAAATGGAGAATGTTACTGATTTAGAAAGCAACCTTTTGTCCTCAACAAGTGGACAAGTGAAGGGAAACTAAACAAAGTACAACATTAAATGCACCACAGCACCTTCAATCTGACCATTTAAAATTGAATGAATTTCCACTGTCTACAAATAAAAGTGACCAGAGAACGTAATCTCACTTCAGTACTACGAGATGCTCTTTTGCTTCTAAAAAGAGCAAATATAAAGGCACAATGTCACTAAAAATGTATTTTAATAATTATTACACTCCCTTGTATTAAATATCCCTCCATTACATACCATTTTGGATAGTGAATTAACTGCAAAAGACACTCCTCACACTCATCTATTGCCATCAAATCTTTCCAGAAGTTGTAGTTAATCTTTTGCTCCCCCTTTAAGCAACCTAATTAATTCCTCTTTTCAGGTTAAGAACCAGTACCTCTGGTCTACCAAGTTTGCTTTCCACTACACAAGCAAACCCCATCAGCCCATCAAACCCCATCAGAGTGGCCAGGAGTGCCAGTGGAAGTCCTGCTTTTAGCTGGCCAGCTCCTCTCCCAGAACACCTCCTGTGTTTGAGACAGGGCAGCAAAGCAGTTCCCTGGGCTCTTCCCAGGGCACAGATAAATAAGGCACATCAAGACAAAGAGAATGAGGATGCAATTTTCTTTGTACTGTGCCACATTCTCCTCAAGCAGCTGAGAACAGACCCTGAAGCTTCTGGGTTGCAGAGCAGCTCAGTATCACCCAGCATCTCCGTCTGATTCTTCTGCAGAGCAGCTCCACTGTGAGTTTTGAGCAATCGGCTCCACCATTGCCTCCCCATTAAAATGACATTATTTCCTGTAGCCTGAGTGACAGCAAAGCCATCCACTCCCCAGCTGCAGTTCCCAGTGCTCCCCCAACAATGTCAGATAACTTGCAGTACAGCAGAGGATGCTATTGCTGTACTGGAGCTCGATCCCTGCAACACTGCCCAGCTGCAACCAAGGCTAGAGGGGAACTTCCTCTGTCCTCTCAGCAAAGGTGAGGGCAGCAAGGGCTACTCTTTCCTAACTTCCCAGCGTTACCAGAACAGGCATCTTCTGTAAGTGGGTGAGTGACCAAAAAAAAAAATCACTTTTCCCTACATAGTGGAACTTCTCAAGACAAACTTGTATTACAGAAGAATGAGACTCCTTTAAACTGGACCCATTCTGACTCTGAACACACTATGATGAAATCTGTGCAGAAAAAAATTACTCTTGGAATTTTGCAATGGTGTTTCAAAGTTTCAATTTTCATGCAACAATTTACAGGCTAAAACCAAATCTAGTTTTTGCAAGGCAGCAAGACATGATCCAAAATATCAGCTTTAGTTTCAGAAAAACACAGCAGAGGGATATTTAAAAACAAGTCACAGGTTTGCTGGAATTCCAACCACTGTACCTCCTTCATCCGAGCTCTCTTCTGTGATTATTGGCATCCCGATGTGCCGAGTAACAGTTTCCTTTGCCACTTGCATTTCACCTGCACACAGATTTTGAGGAAAAACTGTCAGCTGTTTTTTACTTCTACATCTTTTGTCCAGTAGTTGAAAGATTGCTCACTGCTGCTCTCCGGAGATCCTGGTCAAATGCTGTAGACAAACCTACTTTTCACAGTACCTTCAATATGGCTCACTAAGAAACCTTCATTAACAAGTAATTAATGCTACCAATTTAAAGCAAATTAATCACCAACTCAGTTCAGTGATAATTCAAAATGCCCTTACTGCTCATCAACACTTCATCTACTCTTTTAAAGTCAAGCAAAGGCAACACTGCCTAATGCTCATTTCTGAAGAGGGATTAATTTCCTCAGTAACTTTTTTTCTAGCAGAGGCTAACCGAGTCTGAAAAAAGTTTGGAACTTTGAAATTAAATCCCCGTCTTCAAAATAAAGATAATTCAAAAACAAAGACAATTCAAAACCATTTTACTGTTTAATTTCATTTAACCTATAACAAATAAGGAGTAAACAAAAGGTTTAGACAGCAGAGCAACTTCTATCAGTTGAAAAGCTGGATATCAGAAAGAGAATTTCCTTAGGAAAAATAATTTCCCATGTGTTCCACTGATCAACAGCAAAATTTAACCCAGCTAGCAAAGCAGTGGATAAACTTTTGCAGTCTCCCCAGGTCCATGGATGGAATGGAGAAATACCTCTGACTTCTGAAGAACCTCTTCTCCTTGCTGGCTGTGGTCTCCTGCTGTTTTTTTTACTTGGAGACTTCCCACAACTGGATCCTGCTTCGGAAGATTCTAACTGCACTTGACGATGTCTCCTGGATTTGGAGGCCTGAATGACACACACAAAGCTGAATTTCTACAGCCAGGTCTTGCTCTGGGTCACCTGACAAACCAGCAGGGACCAAAGCATCAACTTGGTGAAGGGTGGAGAAAGGATAGAAGGGGAAAGAGGGAGGGAGGATTCCCACTAGTTGCTGTTCTTCAGTTTTAACAGGACAATGCCCTCCTATGCTTTAATGAGTGTATAACTTAAAATGCAGATAACGAACATTCATTAATTCCCAATCCATCCTCTGTTATTACCAACCCACACCATGTTGCACAGTCCTACACAAAAGGAGCACTTCCAAAAAGTGCTGCACTGCAAACCCTCCTTACCATCATATTTTGCTTAAGTGCCTAGAAAACATCACTGCACATTCACAAGTCTGGACGGTTATAAAATCCAGAACTCTGTTTCATTTAATGACACATTTTTCAATATGAGATTTTAATAAACAGAGAAATCTGAGATCTTTCTCATAGAACTGCTAAGAAAAAGCCAAACCAACAGGACTTTTTTCAAAGGAGAAGCTACTGAAAAAAGTTTCCAAGAACTTGCAACTGACTTTAAACTCTCAAGTTCCATTTTCACAGGCAACTTCCAAGATTCCAATATCTAAGATTCAAGTAATCTGAGCAATTAAACTCTCAGGTATTTTTATTACATCTCCTTAAAATTCAATCTACTTAAACAGAGCATAGACATTAAAAGATACCCTGTAAATGAAAATCCCCCAACTACAGGCCTTATCTGCACTGTCCCATAAATCTAACAAGAATAAGAGCTTTGGGTTTCCCCACTGTGTTAGGAAAACTAGAACATTCAAAAACTGAATTACAGAGTGCAATTTTAATTCATTCCCTTTAGATCCAACATTTACATTAAATGGGTACTTAAAACTGTTCTTGAAAAATAAATACATCCCCATGATCAAATTTTATACCGACCTCAACAACTGCAGAATAAGACCTGTATTTGATTCTGGCCAGGGCATTTGCTCTTTCAGAACCCTGCAAAGAAACAAGAGTCCAGTCAGAAAAGATTCTTATTCTATTATTATAGCAGTACTGAAATGAGATCACATCAGGCAATCACTTGAGCAATATCTCACTAAAGCTGTAACTATATAATTAGTTCTACATAATTTCAATGCCACCAAAATGGTACTTCATGAAAAAAAAAAATCTGATTTCATTAAAAAGACAGAGCACAATTTTGCTTGCCTTCACTGTTATAAAGCCCAGGAGGAGAAAAATCAAATTTGAAACTTCACAACTTACTCAAATTCAAAGCTGAAATAACATGAGACAATTTCATAGCATAACAAATGAATATTGCATTTAGTTGAAACTCCAGGAGGAAGCGTAAAGGAGTTTGGCTGAGAAAATACAGCTCTTTTCTGTCCTTACCTGAGAGAGATTTTTTATTATGATCATCAAAGCACTGTCACAGCAGTAAATGCTCACAGCTCAACAGAAGACAATGTGAGTTAAAAACAAAACCAAGCAACCAGCCCCGCCAGTTGTCCCTGGAACTTATTTTGACACTATCAAACTTTGATCTACACTGCTTAGCCTGGGATCTGAAAACAAAAAATGAACATATTTGGCCTGTGCAATGCAGCAAAGTAGTTTAGTTTCCTTACCTCTGATTCTATCAAAGTCTCTTCCTTCTTTTTGTTTTCTGTTTCATCAGTTTCTTTAGCATTTTGGAATAATTTCTGTGGGGAAAAAAGGCATTTTTCTTTAAACATCTGTCATGTACAAGACAGCTAAAATCCAAGAACTGTAAAAAAAAAACCAAGTATTTACACACATGCCCATTTTCTACATCCACCTTACACTTGGGCCTTTCTTTGATCCAGGAATGTGTTACAGAGGTATTTCATGAGTCACACCTTCAGGGCTCACCTCTCAGCAGTCAGCTGCGGTATCCCAGAGGCAGGACCCTACACAAGTCCTTTCCTCCATACCACATCTCTGCCCCAGGTTTTACACATTCCATGCCTTCAGTGTCACAGTTCCTTCTCCTTCAGTCTGGGATTTATCAGCTCAGAGGTAATCACACCAAGAAATCCAGTTCTTACACCTTCACCCAACCTGCTAAGTCACCACAGCATAGTGGCTGGTACTACCTACCATTCTGTTCTGCTGCCATTCCTGATGTTCCAAGGTTATGTCTTTGAGATTAACCACAAAGTCATCTTTTATCAAGCTGAGGGCCTTGTCTGGCTGGGATTTGTCAGCTGAAATGACCAATTTCATTTTCTGATAGTGGCCGTGAATATTCATCAGTTCCTGAAATTATTAAAAAAAAAAAAAGTGCGTTTCAGGAAAAAAAATATTCCAGCAGTAAAGCAGTATTAGTCCTCAATGTACAAACCCACGTTACAGAAACCACTCTAAGGAGACCATTAGATCAGGAGGAATGTTAGAAAATGATTCTGATTAGATCATTTGAGTTTTAGAGAGCCAAGAAATCCTGCTACCCAGCACTGACCCATCAAATAAGCTAAAGAAGAAAGAGTATCTTGTATTATTTAAACTAAGAAGGTTACTCATGGCCAGAGTTCACAGAGGTTACATTCTGATACTGTGGTTTATTTTCATCTCTTTGGAAGAAACATTTTACTTCACAGATTTCTGTACCACTGCAGTCAGCCTTACTGATACACATTCACCAGCAATATATGAAAAAACCTGCAAAGAAAGTTCTATGTCTGAGTGATATAAGAACCTTTACCTGTCTTGAATTACTCAGGATTTATAAAATGTGTCATATAATAAAACCTCCCAAGCTTTGAAAGGAGAAATAAAGGTGAGAGAAGGCTATAAACTTGCAGGTAAGTAAATTCATATTACTGCAAGTATCAATTCTCCAGCTGCAACCTGCAGACATATCAAAACAAACATGCTTCCCCCCACTTTCCATTTTTTTTTAAAGTGACAATTAACCATTTACACCCTTTTACATCTTCCTGAGGAAAATACACAAAACAGTAGAGCATATTTCAGTATTGAAAAAGTACCACAATTCTTCCAAACTGACGTATTTCTGAGTGTCTGGTAAAATTACAGGCTATTACCTTAGTCTGCATTCCACAAGAGACTTACAAGGGACAAGACTGTGCTGATTAGAGAAGCTACAGCTTTTGGACAACAGAAGAATTAAAACAAAACGTTTAAAAGTTACTGTACCTCCAGTACATCATTAGTGATGAGGCTGTTTACTCTGTTACTCGGGTCCTTAAATTCTTCTTTAAAATAATTTTCCTCAATCTTCTTCTTAGTTCTGTAGGTCAGCTAAAACAAGAGACAGTGTTTGTAACCTAAAAGAAAACTTTAAATGGCACCTCCTCTTGAGAATTCCTACTGCACATCCATCAGTCAGATGGGAGATGCTGAAAGGCATAAATCCATTTCATCAACAACAGCTTTGCTGATGATGAAGAGAGTCAGCACTTTTCACAGATTATTCTCTACTTAAGAACTTAATCCAGCAACCAGATTCATTTCCCTAACTGGCAAGACATCTCAAATCTATTAGGAACATTAGACAATGAAAAAATATTTTCACATGAGAAGCATTCAAACATCCTCTAAGCTCTTCATCACCTACCTATGTAAAGCCACACATACTGCATTTCAACACAGCCTCAAGGCTGAGCTAACCACGAGTGCTGTGCAGCTGTCAGACCTTGAAAGATGAGGGTATTTTATTAAAAAATGTAAGTCATTAATGTAATAACTCACTAGCTTTGGCATTGCTGTGAAATGGAAGGCTCTGGCAAGTCGCAGTCTCCTAAAGATATAGGCTGCATCGTAATGCTGGGAGTCAAGCAGATCCTGCTGAAATTTCTGGATCTCAGGCCAATCCTTGAGTGCGATTCTGATCTGCAACAAAAGAGTTACATACTGCTACACCAATGTTTCAACAATAAAAATTAACTGAGCTGACTACTGTGATCTGACTACAGACAATACCTGGAAGTCCAGATGGTAGCATGCCACATGATAACAGAACTGCAGAAAGGATCCCACTGTAACATTTGTTATTACTATCATCATTTTATGCAAATAAGATTATTATATTATTATCATACTGTTGTATTAAATCTTCTCACTGCAGCTTTCTTTGACAGTGACATGGAACACAAGTCCTTTCTGACATTTGAAAACATTAATTCTTCACATTTTGAAGTGTGTGAAAAATAGTCCGCAGCTAGGAGATTCCTCTTCACTGGTGATTAGGAAACAATACTCATACCAGGTTGTGCTGCCACTGAAAAGCTCACAGATGTTCTCTCTCCCTTATTTCTTCCTTTTTCTCCTGTCACATACACTCTGCCTGCTTCACTTTCCCTCTGCTGAAGTTTCTTGATAACTCATGTACTCTCTTACAGCTGCTGTCCAGCAGTGGCTTTACAATTACCTAAATTCATCTTCATAAAAGTTACTGATTTCTCTGAGGTCAAAATATGAGACATCATGGCATCACTGTAGGCTACTCCAAATTCAGTTTGCTATTTAAGGAATCTGGACTCAGTTTTACACGTGCGCACAATATCTATCACTCGGTTCCAAAGCAAACCACTTCTCCTCGCACTGAGTTTGTAACTCCTTTAGATATTGGTCTCCTATCCTAAAAACATCAAGTAAGGTGTCATTCAAGCATATACTCTCTCAACCTATTTATGAATTCCTTTTGTGGTTAACAGGAAGTGGAAATAATTCAGTCAGAGTTCATTCTTTTGGAATTCTAAAGAATAACTCAGGCAGTAGTGGAGTTCACCCTACAGCTGATGAGCACATTCTCTGTCCCCACCTCTTCCAATAGCTTCCCATCTGGTTTTAAGTATTTTTATTTTAAGAAAGCAAGACGAAATGCCCCAACCAGTTATGATGACACAGTAGACAGCAGTATACCACATATCTTATGCCTAGTATCTCCTGAGAATAAAACCTCGGGAACAATTACCTTTTGTTTTGGCTGACAAAGCTGGGCATTATAGAGCCCATACAGAAGGTACAGAGCACCAACTCGGATCTGGAAGGAGTAGGGGGGCAAGAAGTACTGCTGGGCCAGTTCTAGGGTCGTCTTTGTGAGCTTATTCCTCTCCAAAGCTCTTATCCTACCACTAAAGCAAACAAATAAACAGAAAAAAAAAAAGAGCAGCATTTTAAAGCAAGTAAATATAAAGCTGCAGGCTCAGAAAATCCATAATGGAGAAACAAGCTTTAGATGTTCTAAAAATACAGAATCATTGAATGTCCTCAGCTGGAAGGTACCCGCAAGGATTACTGAGTCCAGCTCCTGGCCCTGCATAGAATAACCCCAAGAATCACAACCTGACAGGGTTCAAGAAGAGTTTGAACAGAGTTCTCAGGCACAGGGTATGACCCTTGGAGTGTTCTGTGCACAGACAGGAGCTGGACTCCATGATCCGTATGGGTTCCTTCAAACTCAGGATATTTCATGGTTCCGTGAAACATGCAATGTCCTGCGTTCACACTTTTAAATCTCACGAGCATTACACCAAGCTCCCTGCGGAGCCAGCGCTTAAATCACACACATTTTTAATGCACGAAATACACTGAATTAAAAACTTCCAGCATTACACAGAGACCGATGCTTCACTTTCCTCAGATTCCCCAGCCAGGCAATCGTCTCCCTGAGCGAGGCCTGAGCGGGCGCACGGCTCACCCGCGCCCCCTTTGAGGCTGCCCGTCCCCCGGGGGAAGCTGAGCAGCGGGGGCTGCGGGCCTGCCGGGGGGCAGGCCAGGGGGAGGCGCGGCTTGGGCTGAGGGGCGGCCGGGAGCCATCCCCTCCCTCCCTCACTCACTAGAAGACGGTGTGGAAGCGGCGCTCCCGCCACAGCTCGGCGAAGCGCTCGAAGCGGACGGTGTCGGCCTGCTGGAAGGCGCCGAGCAGCTCCTCGCAGTCCTCCTTCAGCCCCGGCACTGCGCTCATCCCGCCGGCTCCCCGTTGACGCCGCCGGCCCCGCGCTCACCCCGCGGCGGCTCCGCACATGCGCACCCGCACCACAGCAGCCCCGCGGCGCCTGCGCGGCTCCCCCGCGCCTGCGCACGGCGCGTGCCGGGA
>VYZQ01004463.1:46729-74308 GCA_013400655.1 Mystacornis crossleyi
CCCCCGCGCACGTACAGAGAGGGGCGAGCGGCCACCGAGGCGGCTGCCGGGACCAGCGCCGGCGTCGGAGAGCCCCGTGCCGCGGTGAGTACGGACCCGCGGCGGCGGCGGCGGGCACGGCTCGGTGCGGGGGCGGGCGGTGTCCCGGGGGAGCCGGTTGTGGTGCCCGGCAGGCTCCGCAGCCCCTCGGGCCGGCCCCCAGAGGGTTTAGGGACGGGGCTCAGGTTTCAAGGCGGCGTTGCCGTGATCGCCGCTGCGGTCGGGGCTTGGTTGCGGATTGTGGGAACGCGGCTGGACAGCGGCACCTGCGCCGGGAGCGGTCCCGGGCTGGGCAGGAGAGCGGCCGGGTGCCTGTGCATCCACAGGATACGGGCTCGGCAGGTGCGAGATTCCCCCCTGCTCAGGGGATGCCTTGATGGGTGAGAAACAGCGTGTAGAGAAAGTATGGAATGTGCATGGGATGGAGCCTTGTGTGGTGCTTTTGGGATATCTAAACCTGCAGGAGTTTTCCCAGCGACCGGGTTAAAAATTCACATTTTGCTTTCTCAAATAACCATACACTGCGAAATGAATGTTGAATTCTGCTGGCTACGGTACCATGATGTTCTCCAGTTCACCATTATCATCAACTAATTGATCCAAAGGTTGCTCCTTACAGCGAGGCGCATGAAGCTGTCAGCTCTTACAATGGCAGGAGCTCCCACGGTGCTTCAGGCATGCAAGCATCTTTCCATATTTATTGTATTTCCCAAAAGGTTGCTGGAGTCTAACCTTTAGCAGCCTTTATTAGGAGGTGATTTGCCATCGGCTGAACAGCAGTTGCCTGTGAGCACCACTGGTTGCCAATGTCATTCACTATAGGAACAGAGATATTTGCAGAGCTGTTGCATATGAACTGGACTGGGTTTAGCAGCTGTGGGAGGAGAGCTGTACCTGCCAGGGTTTGGTTTCCATTTCTTTCCTTTTTCTGAAAAGACGCTTCCATCTATCATTTGGATTCATGTTTAGAGATGTAGGGCAGTGACTCTGTTCATCCGGTACGAGACCCTGGCTTCAACAGATTGTACTGATTTTGGAAGAGAATGCCAGCACCGTTAGGAAAACAGATATAATGTGCTCCCCCCTCAATGGATTTAAGGATTCAAAGCACAAGTAAGTCAAAACTGACACATCATGAAGCAAATTCGTCATTACACACAGCTCAAGCCAAGCCCTGTTTAGTTATAGGAGTTCTCCCTTAATTTAATAGGAGCAGAGGAGCCTGGCTCTGGAGTGATGCTGAGTGTGTAAAGCTCAAGTGGTTTTTTCTGATTTTTGTTTTTTAAGTGTGCAGCGAATGGGGTGATTTCTCAGAGACAGTGTTTCAAGGAACACTATATGGAATTATTTTTTTTCCTAAGGCAGGTGGGGCTGCATGATGCAAGATGTAGCAAGGATGAGGCTGTTGTGCCCATGTTAACGTGAGCTACGTCTTCCCTTTCAGAAAGTTTGAGTATAATGTAAAGAATGAAAATGAAGAAGAATAAAACCAAGTAACAGGGCCTCTTTGTACAATTCCCCTTGTGTGGTATATAAAATTAAATACAGTATCAATTTTTAGACTAATTAATATTCTACTCTTCTTCATAAACTGTGTTTTCAGTGCTCCTTTGGATTATTCGTTAGTACATTTTAGTACAATTAATGCCTTCAAATTAAAAAGTAATAAATAATTAGATGATGTAAGGAAGAGTGTGCTGGTTACTGTATCTTCTTCATAGTCAACTGCTAAACAAAAGGATGAAATCCTATTTGCTCTATTAATTCCTAGTTTATAAGTTGCAAGTTAAAAGCCATTTATCCTGCATTGATATAAATAATGGGGTTTTTCCAGGTGCACACAGAACAAAACAACTCTTTTTTAATACCTCATATGATTCCATTAGAACACATTTTCAAGTTGAAAACATGAAAATAAGCCATGTTTTAATCGATTTGCATGAAAATAAATCATGAACATATTTTAATAAATAGCGTATTCCACCTTTGGTATGTACAAACCTATTGCTAGTAACAGGATCGGGCTCTACTGGCACATGCCTCCTGCTTTCAGACTTCCCAACAAGCACAAATGGTGCAAAAGCTTTTTAATCTGTGCAATAGGAAGTGGCATTGATTTAACAGGACAGCAGGAGTCCCAGGTTCTCATGAGTCCTTTGCGTGTACCAACAGCAACTGAAATCACCTGGAGACAGGACCATAGATTTAAACAAGTTTGTGTTTTGTTACTAAGGGCATTTTTGGTGTGATTAATCAAAGAGGCTTCATAAATGTTCTCTGCCCCTCTGGCTCTGTAGCTGTTGCTCTCCCTCTCTTTGGCTTCCCCCAGGAAAACCTACACCATCCCCATGTCCAACTTGTTAAACTGTATGTTTGACCTCTTCTGTTCGTGCATGTGATCTGCTTAATTCAGGTGGGATAACCACGTGTCATAGGTGAATAGGATTCAGCTTTATATATAAATATTATATGTTTATATTATACTTAGTATAAAATATGTAAGTGTTTTTGGGACAGTGACCCTGTCTGCTTGATGCCCAAGTTTCTGACAGCAGGCAGTAAGGTCTCAAACCTGCAAGGAATTTGTTACTCCGCACAGTGGTTTAGTTCACTGTAACACAGGCTGCCACTTCCACCTTTTACAGCAGGGAAAAGAGATAAACAAAAAGATCACAGATGTCACAAATTAGAAACAAACCTTCTCTTTTATTGAATTTTATACTGTTACACAATCAAAAAGAAATACAGTCACAAGTACGTCAAAATGTTTCAAGAGAAATATCAATTGCAATACGTTGTACTTGGTTCCAAAAAAGAATTCCATTAAAATATACCACTTCTTCATGAGAGAATACTGCTATTATTCACAAAATCTACTGTACTGTATAAATCCAGTAGCAAACTCTTTAACTTTTTGGTAACTTGCTCAAGGTAAACAGGGAAGCAGAAGGAAAATGACAATTCATTTCTAGAATTTGGATCAAAAAATCACAGTCCTCCAGAGTGGAGCTTTTCAGGGAGTTAAATCATAATGGTATTTTTAATGAAAGCTGGATACCCAACTCGTGTGGAATTCCTATGAAAATGGACTTTGTAGAGAGTACTTGTGGCCTGAGGTGTTTATTTCCGTGCTGGACAGTCACAGTCTGAGTAACGTGCCGAAGTGCAGTGACATTTGAGTGAGACGCGTGCTCTGTTCCGGAGCAGGGCACCAGTGGGAACGGGGACAGATGGCTGACCTGGGGCACGTCCAGCCCAGCTGACAGGGGCAGGATGCTCCCAGATCCCACTGCACTGTCGGGAAAGGTTCACTCGACAGTGTAACAGGGGAGAACACTTGCCAACACACACTGCCTTTAGCTGCCAGTGCTTAGCTGTTTAATTAAACAGCTCTTTAAGTAATGAAAAATTGCTGTTAAGTATGCAACAGTTTAACCTGTAATCGTCAGAATTCTCTGACGCGACAGTTGTATTCGTTGGAAGCAGAGCTGGTCATTTCATCCAAACTAAGCTTTGAAGTCTTAAAACCATCACCAGTGTTGCATGTAAATGGTTCTTTTGAGCCCTAATCTACAATTCTTTAATTCAGTAATTACTTTGGGAAATTTAATGTGTGTACACAGATACTATTAAGTTTCTTTTCTCGGGTGAGTTGTTTCAATTTCACCCAAAGGTTTTCAAATATCACCAAAGTCCAAGCCAGTTTCACCAGGTGGGAGGAAGGTATGTTAGCAAGAGGTACTTTGGACTCCAAGCTTCCTTAATTTACTCAGTATCTTACACCCAAGATAAGTTCCTGGCACAGCCTATTTAAGTGATTTCTGGGGAGTTACAGCTGCAGTTAACTGTAACTACTTTCCGGTAAAGGAAGGAATTATGTCATCATAAATACTAGTTTAAAAATTCCTTTACCCTTTAACAAAATCATCACTGTTGATGATTAAAACATCAATTAAAATCTGTAGGTAAAAACAATAGTTGTACTGTGCCCTGAAAAAGTCCTGGCTTGACTACTGCTGTAGTCAGGAAAACTTGGAAGATAACTTTGTTATTCTCTGCAGTTTATCATTTTCACATAATTAGCATGTTCTATATGCAGGAAGAAATACTGTATTTACCCCGTTACAACAAAAAATAAATTACAGAATGATTCAGGTGGTAGGGGACCTTAAAACCCACCTAGTTCCCACACCCTGCCACGGCCAGGGACACCTTCCCCTAGAGCAGGTTGCTTCAAGCCTCATCCAACCTGGCCTTGGACACTTCCAGGGCTGGGGCATCCACAGCTGCTCTGGGAAACCTGTGCCAGTGTCTCACCACCCTCACAGTCATTAATTTCCTCATAATTTCTAATATGGTGCCTCAACATTTAAAAAAGGCAGCAAGTCAGCAAAGAAAGTATTCTAAATCACTAAGAAAATATTTAGAAAGCTATTTATTCTAGAAGCTTGTACTCCAACTTAGCTCTAGAATAAGACTGTGTGTTCCTGAAGTCTAAAGAGAAAAAAAAGTTTAAACAGGGAGAGAAACAAGTAAAACAGAAACAAAAGAAAAGTGACTGAAAGGTGTACTTCTAGATTTTGCAAACTGGCATCTGCATTTAGCAAAGCTCTTACAAGGCCAGAGAAATTACTGTTCTTTTTCTGTGCCTTGTTCAGTGTCTCTAGGAGCCTGGGGCAGGGGGTGTTAGGTTGTTAGTTTTCCCCTACAGTAAACCAATACAGCTACTGCAGCTCATCACAGTAATCGAAATGCCTTGTTATTATGCATAGTAGAAAATGTGAGAATTGAGATTTTTAGATGAAAAATGGCTCAGTTAATCCACAGCTGCTGTCACTAAGATCAGAGATGATCAAGGACAGGGTGGATGGGGCTCTGAGCAACCTGATCTCAAGGAGGGTGTCCCTGCCCATGACAGGGGTGTGGGAACAAGATGATCTTTAAAGTCCCTTTCAATCCAAGCCATTCTCTGATTTCAGCAGGCTCATGACCATAAATCACGTGGGTCACTTCAGTTTTTGTTTATGAAAACTTTCTGCCCTCTTAAAGTGCACTGAAGAGGACCTGACAAAGCCAAACAGGTCAGGCTCCTCCAAAACACGGCCAAGAGAGCAGCAGAACACCTCTGACCTTTCTCTTGGGAGTGCAAAGGGATAATCCCCCCCCAGCCAGCTCAAAGCTTGCTGGGGCAGTACTTAAAGCAGAACCCAGGTGCACCTTTTACCTGCCTGCAAGACTCTCACAGAAGCACCACCTCAGTCCATGCAGAGCTAAGCAGGAGGGATGCCCTAAACAGCAGGGGCTTAACCCAACTTCACTATTTAAACCTTCTAACTGCTGACAGAGAAAGAAAAGCCATGGAAAGAATGCCAGCCCAGACACAGCAGGCAGGGAGGAGCTCTGCTGATTTTAGCCATTAAAAATGCATTAAAAATGTTTACTAGTGAAAACGTTCTCTGCATGAAGCATCAGCTCCAGCTCGCTGCCCCTACACACCCTCTCCTCTCTGTGAAACTTCTACTCAAAATTTTAACAAGCGTGCAACTATCCTCTGCTGCCAGTGCCTTATTTTTGCTTTTTTTTGGTTGGTTTGTTTTTAGTTTCATACAGTTGTGGCAGTTTAGAAAGCGCTTCTTCCAGTGAAACAGTTTCAGAAAACAGGTTAAGCTTACGTACTATTACACTGATTTCAAAACACTGCAATGAAACCAAAAAGTTTACAACATAAAACCAAAGTAACTCCTGTGACGTTCCAAAACTGATTACTTCTATTGAGATAAGTTTGTTTTAAAAAATAGTTTGAATAATGCACAGACTATCTTGACCATATTTACACAACACAGGGTTAGCATAATGTTTTATGACAGCAAAAAGAGGAAAGTCACTGGGTCAACAGCACAAAAATGTAGAACAAGTTTTATCAAGTACCAGCTTAATTTTTTAATCATGGACTTTTGTGATAAAAATCCATCTCAGATCAATCACTCCTGTGAATTTTACCTTCTCCTGCTTTCCTGTGTTACCTTGATAAAGCTTCCAGAGACAAGCCTTTAAGCTGTTCATAAAGATGAATTCTTTCTGCTCTAAAGTAAAACAAAAACACTGCCTCCTCGCTGTCAGGTTTGCTCACTGGTGTGATAACAGGTTGAGAAGTGTAACGTCTTTGGCGAGTGGTACTACAACACTGTCTAGGAGACTTCAGTACTGAACAGGCTCAAATAATTAACGCAGAGATGTTACAATCAAAAGAAGGAAGCAGTGATTTCCAATCAACTCTAAGTTAAAAAGGGAACACGGATGAACAATAACCACTAACAAAAATATAAATTATCTCATTTCTCTCAGATAACACACTCCCCAAGGGGGCCTGGTCCACATATAGTTTATTGATGTAAGAAAACAATACAGTTAGTGTTAGATCCAACCACAAAGAGCAAAAAGAATGAGTGAATGAAGGTTTTGTACAGTACATATAGGAAAATAAGATGTTTGTGACAACTATATATTTCTAAATAAAAAGGCTTCTAAATATATTCAAGTTATTGAAATCTACATGAAAACATATGGATGTTAATAGCAACAAGGTGCATAAAACCAAAACATCAAAATATTGAGCAACTCAATGATGTACTAGATAAAAGTTTGCTAACAATGCAAGATGTTTTACAATCTGCTTGAAATATCACCTATACCACACAGGGTAAGCGGAACATTTAGATTTAAGATCATACACAATATTAGCATTAACTTCAACAACTACAGGCAGGGATTTTTTTTTTTTTTAAGCTGGCAAAGTGACTACTTTAGGAACATCAAACTTTCTCTAAATTGAGAACGTATCCAAATAAAATGCTGCTAGCCCTTTCCAGATAAAGCCTTTCCTTTGACTAACCATACTCACTGAAGTCAAAAGCATAAGACAGCATTTAAGAACAATTTATATTACAACGTGACTAAAATAATGACATAATCCAGGTTTAAACATGTTTTCATAGGCAAACAAAAGATTCTTCTTAAAAACTAGTTTTTATAAATGCAGAATATATTGCATGAGGAACTGCTGGTATTTTTTAAGAAAATATATTGTGCGATTGTGGCTACAATGCACCGCTGCAAAGCATTGTTGTTTCTTATAAAAACTATTAAAATAAAAAACTTACTTGAACATAAAGAGTAAGAGAGCACAAGTCTTCCAACTACCTATGAAAAGCAGGATGGAAGTATTGCCAGTTTTTCCTGTGTTGACATTTTACTAATGATAAGTTTTGGTGACTAACTCCCCAGCCAAAAAATAATTTTTTTTTTTTTAAATCAGGTGCATATTTCAAAGCTGCTATTGCAAGTGTGTTTTAAATGTAATGGACTTAAAAGTGTATGTACCAAAGAATTATAAAAATGCACTATAGTTTGAGTTATTGTTACATAAAGAACATATTAAAAAGACTGTCAAAATAAGTAGAAAGGGGATCAAAACTGAACTAACTGAATTAGTGCAGTACTGTAGCCAGGCTTCTAAAATCAGATATAGAAAATATAAATAGACTGCTTTAGGTGATGATTCACCAGTGTCCAAAAAAAGGAGCAAGTTTTGTGAAAGCTCAGTTAACTTGATCCAGAGCTCTGAGCAGTTCTTCCCCCTGTAGCAGGTTTCTGTTGCCTTGTATGGGAGCGTTTACTTCGCAGTCGTAACTCGTGAGTTGGGGGAGTCCACTCTCATCCATCGACTGCCCTAGAAGTTTACTGGCTATGTCTAAAGAGGGAGGGGAGGGAGAAAAAGTGCACTTTATTCACCGTGCTTAACCCCTCCTAGAGCTGTTCACGAGGAGCTAAGTTTGGATAGTTTTGGAGACTCTGTTCTCCTTCACACAGCCCCCTCCACCCCCTCTGCCTAGGAAAGGAAGATACCAACCAGTTGATAGTAGAATGATTGTCTTTTGCTCCACTCCACTGTGACCGTTTGTTTTGCATCCCTTTACGCGTTTCCAAGCAAGTGATGCATTTCCTCCACGGTCACCTGTCTGCTGGAATAAAGACCCCTAGAAAGAAATAAAATGAATCTTCTTTAGTGAATACTGTGTCTTTATATCCCTCTGTGCCCCTCTTCCAAATTAACAGTTCCTGTCACTAAGTACTAATGTAGGCATTTTTACACTTTAAAGTGGATTTTGTTCAGAATTTGGGGATAAATATATTTCCAAGTACACTAACTTGAAAATTATTTAAGAGAAAACTGAATCAGATTTCAAGACCTTACTTCCCTTACAGAAACCAATTACAAAATCCTGGTTATCATCAGTTACCACGCTCAAGATTAGCGTGTACATGTACACAAACACACCCATTTAATTAGCACTGCTCTAGGGTGAGTAAGCATCAGGTTTTCACTGGAGTCTCTAATGGCTTTCTGCACTGGAATTAATAGTGTAGGCAGGAGAGTCAGGAACCTCAGTAGGTCGATTCTATCTACACATTTAGGATGTAAATTCTGCTTGCACTCCAGTTATTGCCACCAAGCCACCTGACCCAAGCCTTGTGGAAAATGCAGTCCTACATCATCTAGTGCAGATATGGCTCCTTAGCATATTGTTTTGACAGCAGAACAGAAGATGTGGAGATTAGGAAGCTGTAAGGGCTTCACGTAATTGGGATAAGGAAGAAGAAGCTGCCACTGAAACAGATGGAATGGAAGGAAAAAGCATCATCTTAGTATCAAGTCTGCTGGTAAAAGTACACGAATCTGCAAAGTTTGGTCTTGTTAGTGATACTGACTGCTGCAAAAAGAGGAGAAGGTATTTCAGAACACTGCCATTATCCTCAACACTTAAAGTAGTGAAGAGCATACGTTTTCAGGTTATAAAACACCCGTGCAAGTCAAAAGAGCAGTTGTATAGGAGAAGTTATAGTTAACACAGAGCTGCAGTTCATAGTGAGATCAGTCACCTACACTGCTGCTGCTTCTTTTTTTTTTTACCATGAATGCATTCCAGCCCTTCATGTTAGGAAAGATACAGCTTGTAACTGTTCCAGTGTAATGATTTATATCGTTATTTTATAAGCTTACTATAACATGTCTTGTCATTGTCTAATTCTCATGTTTTCTAGAAAGCTAAAATAGTATTTTACTTTGGTCTTCACTTATTTTCACTCTTTGCAAAATACATCCCACTTCCCTAGAGCTACAAAGTTGTGTAAAGTGTTTGTACAACCCTAGAATAGCATGTATTCTAAGCCTGGATTTAACATCATTTTTCTTCTGCATGTATGAAAGGCCTGTATATCCTCCCAGAAAACCATTGTGGAGAGAGAAGCCAAACAACAAAAGCACTTGCTTAAAATAACTCCACTAAGACCCAGGTTCATGGAAATTTGGCTTCTGACTCTGAGAAACCATCAAAATACTTATAATGTTTCTGTCAGATACAGACAAAAGAAAAAGGTGTCGCAAAGGATGACGTCTGAACCTGTAAGCATTAAACTGGCACTAAGCACAGAAGCCTGAACACTATTCCAGCGTTAATACTGAACTGCTTGTGTTCTGCATATTTAATGACATCCCATGCTGTTTTGAATATTTTATCAGCAATGCTATGACAGCTGTAGCACCACTGCATGAGAAAAGGGCAGTGGAAGGCAATAACGTCACTCGCAGAGCTGTGAATTCTTACAGGGCTTCTGGAAGCAGCAGAACAACATGCATGGAAGTGCAAAGTATTTAGCAAATGAAAACAACAGCACAAAAACAGCACAGAAAAATTCATTTATCTTATGCCCAGACCAGAATGCTAGTACAGGAGTAAAGAGTGTTCAGAGGAAAAACAATCCTGCACTGTAAGATACGGTGGATGAGTACAGCTAGGAGGTGGCCCAGCAGAGAAACAAAGAAGCTCAAAGGCTACACTGCAGTAGAAGAACTAAGACTTCAGACTAAGACTTGTCAAACCTTGAGAAGTGGGAATTTGCAGTGAAGATGATAGAACAGTGTGCAATGGCAGAGCTCAAGGTTTCAAACTATGAAGAACTGACAGTGAGAGACAAAGATTATGGAGACAGCGTACCCTTGCAGAAAATAACAAACTGGACAACCCCCAGCCCTGTGACACAAATCTAGGAGTATCTACAAAGTTTCTTTTGAATAGCTAGGACAGATGAGGATGGGCTACTCCCAAGTGCCCACACTAATACTAGAGAGAGCATGCATGAAAGGGAGTGGCAGTAATAAACATTTGCTAGGTTATTATAGAAGTTCTCTTCCCTCACAGTTCAGATGGTCTTCTTATCTGATGAAGTAAAGAAATCTCAGACCCAATGGAAAAATAAAAGCATAGGAAGAAGCACAAGAACACTAATCTCCAGTGTTGACAAACATAAAAACAGTTTGAATTCAAAAGTTAAATAAATACAGCAATTACACATTTAAATGTGATGTCTTACATTTGTGCATATTCTACTAAAGAAACATGTATGTTCACAGAAGAGTATCTTCTACCTAATCAAGAAATGTACTTGGGTGTAGAGGGCACTTTTGAAAAGCTGACAGTAAAAGAGAATTAAAAGTGGAGTACCTGCATATATATATATATATATATATATATAAATTTCACTATCAATTATCTCTCATCCCAAGATTCCACTGCTTACCAACAGCTCAACTCTGGAGTCTGCACTGATGCCTCATTTCAGAAATTGCAAGGTTAAAAGTGAATATTTTAAAACGGTAAAACAAAACTCACAATTCCAACTGCCTGAAAAAGTGAACCATCATGTTCCATTTTTCGTTTTCTCTGAGCATTATGCAAAGCTAGCATCTTTGGATTTAGTTCTTCATCCAGTGCAGTAGATCTAAGAAAAATTGATTCAGGCTGTTAAGACGTTTCTACTTTGCTCAAGCCATTCTTCTTTCGTGGACACTTACATATACAACATCACAGAACTGAATTCAGGAACTCCACTACTTTTCGTTCATAAATTGACTTATTTCAACAATAATTTTCTATGAGCATAGCAAATATTAGCCTTAAATCTTGCTGTGAAGCTCAGAATGAGTTTTTATAAAAATTTTTAAATCTGCAGAAAAAAAGCATAAAAGTTCAGCAGTTCACTTTCAACAGAAAGAAGGGAGGGATGGGTGAGGGAAAGTATTCTGAATATTTTTATGTACAGATGAATCTTTTACATATCATAAACCTCACATTTGACTTAATGCAGTTTTCTGTTGTGATAAATATCTACTACAGACACCACAGTCCATCACAAAACACATTTAGTTTCAAGAGCAATATCTATTGCTTATAGATATCTGCAATATCTGTAGCACAGACTGTAGTTGCCTCTTACCTCTAACACAGTGGACGAGGAAAGCACCAGAAAGATTGTGTGGCTGTAACTACCTGTAAATTGCCTACTGCATTTTTATAAAGGCTGCACGTCAGGTACAAGAGCAGAACAGAATTTTTATAGTAGCTGCCTTTTCCATGAGGTGCTTATGTAAAAGCTACCGTGAAATTAACTTTAGGGGAGTTTGCTACTAAGAAAAGGCTTGTTTTATTGTCCAAATTTAAATGTCTCAACTGCTACTCTGAAGAACGCTGAGGATGAACACACAACAGCTGGCAGAATTTATATCTAATTCCTTGAACAGACACCAGGGCTTAAGCTGCACTTTTAGAATACCTTTTATTCAGAGTGACTGTTAGCAAGCTGGGCGCTCCTGGAGAAGACTTTTCCACCTGATCCACCGTTCCTTTCCCTGCTCTGATGGGAGAGGCAGTTCGACTCCTGCTCCCGCCGTAGGGCGAGGCGGGGGCACTGCTGGATTCGGCCACCCCCCGCACGGGAGAGGAAGGGACAATTATCGTCTTCACGTCATCCCCGCGCTCCGCCGCCGACTTCACCTCCTCAGCCCCGCTCGGTGCCGTCTGACTCTGCTGGAATATGGTGATGGTGGCTGCACTCTGAGAGCTGGAGGAGCTGCTTTCCAGCGGGGACAGCTGATCAAAGGAGCGCAGCTGGAAGTCGTCATCCATCGGGATGTAAGGAGCCAACATCTCTAAATCTAAATCGGTTTCCTGGAAGAGACAAGAGGTGGAACTTATCAGTGTGGAAGAAATCTCAGCTATGACTTCATGGTTTCATCAAGGCTCTTCCTTTTACCAAATCCTTACAATATTTTTTTTTTCACTTTAATCAAAATATTGAAAAGGGAAGGAGGTTCATGAAGACATTCTACAAAAGAAAAGCAGTACACTCAGAATAAGATGATAAAGAATTTTAAGTTACTGTACATTACCTGAGTAGAGAAGGGATTTTTTGCTTCTGTATCTATGGCAAAGAGTTTCTCCACTAATTCCAGTTTGAATTCACTGGCCATATCATTATCCACATCAAAGCAGTAGTCGTTGGGACTACTGGGCTGTGAAAACATTTTGAGCACAGTTTTAGCTTTCTGTCATTGCATCCCTTGGCATTGCTACCTACAGATTCTCTCCAAAATGTTCTAATGTAGAAATGAATTCCAAGCTATAGCTGCACAAAATTAAAAAGGGAAAGGAAAATACATTTGTCTGTATATGTTCAAATTTACCCCACCTGGGAAGCACCTGCTTAGCTGGAACTTGGAAGTAACCTCTACAGTAATTTACTGCAACTACTTTGCTGTTTAGGGAAGTTGTGTCTGAACCAACTAAATGAAGAAGACCAATCCCAAGCTGTCCTTATTTCTATCAGATAGTATGGCATACCTTTGCAAGACTCACTTTAATGAAAAGATATGAAAATTTATCAGATTCCTCAGATCGTGGCATGAGCTTAAGTCACAAGGTAGAAATAAATAATTTCCAATTCCTGTCCTGGCTGCATCCTTAGCCAGATCTGCCCCACAAGCCCCAACAGCACATCCATTTTAATGACAGCGTACCCAAATTACGAAACTCACCTCAGGTGAACTTTGGCTGGTACTTGCATCAGAAGGGCTGGTGGGTTGCTCTTGCACCTGAGGCATGGTAAAAGAAAGTTCGAGTGGCTCTGTGTTTGGCTCCAGCTTTGATACAACTTCTCTATTGAGTGCAGGATCAGCATTGCTACGAAGTGGCTTTGTAGTTTCAGAGGCAGGTAGTGGGGACATTGCCATATTTATATTCTGCAATTTCTCACTGGATGAGGGGAGCATTACATCATTATACAAAGGAACTTCATCACATTGTTGTTCATCAGACTCTATAAAAATTAAAAGAAACCATCAACCTAAGTAACAGTACTGTGCGTGTCTATGGACCTCATTAAATTTAAACAGCAGCTGAAATACCACTGGGCAAGTGGTACTGGGAGGTTATTTTTTGAAATCTACTATAAAGCAGTAACTTTGCTAATTAATATGCTCTCCAATTTAAACACACACCCACCATTACTGCTGAAATCTAGAGAGATAATTGTGTCTCCAGCAGCTGGGGCCAGCACAGTTAAAGCATCTGGTTCCTGTTTAAGTTTTTCAAATAGGCTGTTGGTATCATCCAGGTCATCTTTACTGAATATTTTAGTCATTTTCATGTCAGGAGACTCCACCGGTTTCAGCATACACTCAGTTTGTCCAAGGGAAAAAATTAAGTCCTTCTGAACAATTCCACTGTCAGACAGAGAGGAAGATGACTGTTAAAGAACAGCTAAAAGGAATAAATTTTGGCTTAACAGTTTTGTAGATTGAAACCCACCCACTCTGCCCTCCCAAAACAACCCAAAGCAAAACAAACAAAAAACCCCAAACAAACAAAAAACACCCCACCACACATATCCCACAAAATTACCAGGATAAGAGCTTTAAGAATTCTTTTTTTCTTACTCATTCTTTCCTCAAAAGGAACAGACAAAGCAAGCACTAATTGTGGTGCCATCAAAAAAAGTAACAAAATAAACATGCTTTTCTGAAAGCATTGAAAAAGTAAGGAAACAATTTTAAAAAAGGGAAAAAAAGGTATTTCCTAAACTACTTTTCCTTGTTTTAAATGAATGTGCAATATCTTGATAGATTGATATTGGTACATTCACTGAAGTTTTGAAAAACTACTTCAGAACTATTAGACATTTGCAGAAAAAGAGTCAACCAGTCTGCCCTCAGCTGAAGCTTTCAATTAAAAGAGGAATTCTAAGGAAGAAAAAATAGATGGGATTAAGAATGACAGCAGTACTGCTGCTCTGACACCATGACAAAGTTATCAGTGGAATTAACTGCTCCAGACTTGGGACAGAGATTAGAGAGTTGTCTAGAATGCACACAAATGCTCAAATGCTTCCACTGCAGTCATAGAGAAGAGGCTGGTTCTACACTCATTTGCCTGCAGACATCATCTACTGACATCACTAGACCAAGAAAGTGTTTTGTTCAAATACAATTCCTAATCCTAGGAATGGCGGCATTCTAAGAAACATTTCCCTGGTAGGGAACAGTAACATCATAACGTACTCAGCAGGGGATCAGTGCCATCAGAATCCGACTCTCTTCGGTAAAAACGACGACAAAGAACGCTGAAGTCCACTCAACTTACCTCAACACATAGTTCACACACACTATGCACTGTGGCTGAGAGTTCTTAGTGTTGTATATAACAGTTGCTTGAGTTTCAACCCAGACATAGCCACCTTGTTTCGCCAGCATTCTGTACTGTCCTGTTGTCACCTGCCCTTTTGTGAACACTAAAAGCAGAAAGGACACCAGCTTTAATTACAGGCAGAAAAACCCCAAAACTGTTTGAGGTCAGTATTCATTGCAGATTCATATCTGCAACTAAAAGAAAGCCCTGGTTCTTCTGCTGCTTTCCCCCCGGGCTGTCTCTCATCTCCTGTAGTTCGAGGGCTTAAAATTCAGTTTTCACTTACTGTCGTGGTGTGTTTTGGTCAGATGATCAGAATCCAGTGCGTGATAGTACTCATAGATTGAGCGACCCAGGAGCTCCTCTGGCTCATACCCCATCAACTCTGTAATTCTTTAAAACAAGGGAAAAAATAGCTACGTGAAAGCAGACACAGGATAGCACAAATACCAGAGCATTTGGATGCTTGCACATCTAGAAAAACCTTAAGAATCACTTCCATACATATCAGCAGCAGATTTGGTTTACTGGGACTTTTCGTTTTGAAATAAATTGCTATTTTGATGCTTCTTTAAAAGAGAAATTTCAGCAGGCATAGGATTTTACTTCTCACTGAGTACTTATAAATCATGTAGTAGGATAGGATTAAACAAATCCCCGCTTTTTAGACTTTTTTTTTTCCTTTTTGCTTCAAGGTAGACCAGCTACTTACAGACCAGCTTAGGCAAATATGAGAATTTAACAAAATAACAGATATGATTCAACAGTTTTAATCCTGCAACTAAGAAAAATTAGGAATCAGATTTACTCTTTCCACTCAAGCACTGCCTGCTTTTAAGGAAACTGGGATTTCTTTAGTCTCTAGAGGGCAGTGCTAACCAGGGAAGTGCTTGTATTTTGCCCCATTCTAGATGCAGAATGTGACCAAATAAGTACCTTTTATGTGACACCATCAGTCCTAGAAAGGTTGTTACCACAGAGGACAGAAATAACCTGCACTGACCTCTTTCTGCACCTAACTGCAACAACTAACTAGAAATTCACTTTTGTTGCAAAGTAAAGGAAATGAGTAGTAACAAGTAACCAAATACAAAACAATCAGAAAAAATTAAACCAACCCCAAACAAAAACGTTGAGCTGACTATTTCCTTCATTTGCATTTATCAAACTTGTCAAGCTATGTTCCCAGAGGATAGGAAAATCAGTCTTGTGTGTCTGACTACACCCCTGATTTGCACCAGAACACAAAATCTCATTTTTCAACAGCAGATGTATTGCATTAAAGGTACAGCTGATTATCCCAGTACATCTGGGATTTTTCTGACAGAAGAAAGCAGACACTGATATCCTGAGGAAGGTAGAGGCAGGGGGGAAGCAGTAGCAATAAAATACATCTGAAAAATATTACACATACACACACACACTCTTCAGTCACCAAAATGCTTCATCTTTGACCTAAAATCCTGCTTTTTCAGTGTCTGGAAGAATCTTCTCATTTCAGTTTAATCACTGCCACAAAAGTAAAGACCAATTTGAAGAGGCAGTTAACTGAAGGCAAAGGATTTATTCATAGAATCATGGAATGGCTTGGCTCAGAAGGGACCTTGAAGACCATCCAGTTCCAAACCCCTGCCATGGGCAGGGACACCTTGCACTAGATCAGGTTGCTCAGAGCTCCACCCAGCCTGGCCTGGAACACTTCCAGGGATGGGGCAGCCACAGCTTCTCTGGGCAATCTCAGTGCCAGAGTCTCAGCATTTTCGCAGTCAAGAATTTCTTCCTAATATCTAATCTAAACAGTTTAGAATTGTTTAGTTTAAAACCAATGCCCCTTGTCCTATCACTATCTGCCTCAATAAAAGGTCCCTTTCCCTTTTGTTATTCCAATTAACCCTGCACCCTCCTTAGATCTGAAAACCTGGCTTTTAAGACATCCTGGTCACTTAGGAAAAACTCAAATATGCCATCAATGATTGCACTGTCAAGATGAATTAAGCTACTGAGAAGGCAAACATTAGCCAACATATACCAGCCCTGCAAATCCTTCAAATGAATTCCTTTTTACAGTATAAATCATATATATTACCTTTCATCACAATAGGAAAATTTCATATCAAGACTGTGACGACTGAGGAACGTTTTACTGTCCAGGGGGACCTCAATGTTTGATGGGTGAGGAATAGGTTCACAGATCAACACCAGGCAGGTCATGGGAGGCTTTTTGTATCCGCAGTGAGTCTGGTTCCCACACGTGTCGTACACACGGATGTGGCCAGTGCAGTGCAGCACCTGTGGGGGAGTTGGATTTCAGCAAGAGACGAGGTTTGGTCTGTCAGACAACACAATCCTATTTCCACCAGCACACCCAGAGCCAAGTCCTTGCCCTCCCCACCCCTCAAGGGGACAGTGACAAGGGATGGCTCCAGGAGAGCAGTGTCCTCCTCCTCACCGCACACGTCCTGGGATGGGTTCACAGCCCAGCTCCTTCCTCAGCACTGGCTGAAGCAACACCAGACATTGCTGCATTTCTGTGAACTCCCCTTTCTAGTCACAATAATGACAAGTCTGGTGAGCAACTGCCTCAGCAAAAAGTATCTCACAATTTAAATTTGAAAGTTATGGTAATAGTAGCAACCCCCATTTTAGATCTTCTGCAGAGGTGATGACAGAGATCAAATGTATTCTTCAAGAGACAGGAACTTTTTCATTTTGTGGTTTTTTTTCTGAAGCAGAAATAGTTCACAGACAGCAGCAAAGAAGTTGTTTGATCCGGAATAATCAAATTCAAATCATAAAAGAGAACTGTGAGCCATAATCCACTCGATACAGTAAAAGGTTACTTTGTCCAGAGGAGAAAATGCATTCACTGCAGAAAGTTATCAGGCTGGCCTCTTTTTGTTCCAACTGTACAAAAGGGAGAGCCAGCAGCTTCAAAAGAATGGCATTGAAGTCCTTCAGAGACCTCAACTGTCACATTTTCAGCGTCAAATCAAAAGAAATCAGGGATCAGCATAAGTGGTGTCAAGTACTTTTTTTCCCAGAGAAGTCTTTATGCAAATATATTTAGTAATTATAATTGTTTGTAAGTAAATGACCTCTAATTTAAAATGGAAAATTCATTAAG
This sequence comes from Mystacornis crossleyi, assembly GCA_013400655.1. Taxonomy (NCBI): domain Eukaryota; kingdom Metazoa; phylum Chordata; class Aves; order Passeriformes; family Timaliidae; genus Mystacornis; species Mystacornis crossleyi. The sequence continues at coordinate 64,472 of VYZQ01004463.1, forward strand.
AGTTTTGAAAAACTAATCTTAAAACATTGTTTCAGTTACCTCTGTGATGTATTCAGCATTAAAATTCAGCATAATGAAGCATAATCATTAAATTATAAAGCACTTAGTGAAACTCAAGCTCATTACGTGAAGTAAAAATGTTGAAATACCGTGTTATGACATCTGAAGAGAAAGCTGCCAAACTATGCAAATATTCCTTTGCATCAGTTACCTTCCATGTAGCAGACTTTATATTCACTGTTCTTCCCCTGCTAGTCAGTGTACACTTCATTCTGAGAAAAAAGCTGCGCTCCGTGTTTTGCTCTTTGCCCTTTTTCACAGGACCTAGCAAAAGCAAACAGCAAACCAGTTCTTAAACCTCTTATATCATCTTCCAAAGGCATAAAAAAACCTCCACAAAGATGTTACAGAACTCTAAGGGAAGACCCAAAAAATAAACTAAAAGAGATTCGTATAACTAAGAGCACTTCTGATAATGGCATTTTTCAGAACAAGTTTTACTATCAAGTAGACAAAAAATTCCCTGAAGTTTCATAGAGTTATAGAATGGTTTGTGTTGGAAGGGACCTTAAAGATCAACTTTGTTCTAACCTGCTGCCATGAGCAGGGACACTTTCCACTATCCCAGGTTGCTTCAAGCCCTGTCCAAGCCGGCCTGGAACACTGCCAGGGATGGGGCAGCCACAGCTTCTGTGGGCAGCGCAGGCCAGAGCCTCATCTAACCCTGTCTCTGTCAGTGGGAAACCATTTCCCCTTGTCCTGTCACTCCAGGCCCTTGTCCAAAGTCCCTCTCCAGCTCTCTTGGAGCCCCTTTAGGTACAGGAAGGGACTCAAAGATCTCCCCAGAGCCTTCTCCTCCCCAGGCTGAACAATCCCAGCCCTCTCTCATCCTGTCCTCACAGGTGAGGTTTTTGATGCGGCCCAGTTTCAATGTTTTAAGATCAGGATTGTATTTGTAGCCAACTCCACACTCCCAGATGTCAGGAAAAAGGAGTGGGAAGAAAGAGAGACCAATGGGAAATTTAATATATTTTAAAACTGTAACAGAGGACAAGAAAAGCATGCGGAGAACAAAAAGCCCTGGTGAAGTGGCTTCCATTGAAATGCATCAGTAACTCACCATGGGGAGATTCAAACCAAGTACCTTTTGGGCTTTTTGCTCTTCAGGATTGCAAATTTTTCAATTTTCAAAATTAACAACTCAGCTGTTTATATGCATCCAAATATCTCCATAGTGATTTACACCCTTGGGGTAAACACGGACCAAGTTTTTAAATGCATTATTAACATTCTTGGGAGAAAAAAAGTTGAGAAACCCTGATACAAATCAACGTTGGTAGCACTTATTTTTTAGCCTCACTTGCTACTAGCAGGCTCTGAGTTAAGCTTTTGCCTTTACACGGGAGATCCGTGCAGAGTCAATTACTAGCTACACTACTGTGGGCAAAGAAAATGTACCTGATGCTATCAGGAGAGCTGCAAGCAGCTCACAATGTGTGCAAGGAGGAATACAGCACCCAGGAGAAGGAGCAGTGGAAGAGCCAGTTTGCTGAGGCTTGCTAAAGAGCAAGGACCAAATTACAGCAGAGGGGGAAGTTTAGAACTCATGAGCTTACTTCTGTTTATACAATAATTTGCTCTCATCCTCCAGAGACAATAGTAGCTATGTAATTCTTCATGGGGGCTTGCACTGCAGCTACTGGTTTGACAAAATTAATTCGCAGAAGCAAAGACTAAAGGGCTCAAGCACATTTTATGCTATTTTAAAACATCCTCATTAATGGAGGAAGTGGGGGAGAAACTAAAGCAGAGTTCACAGAAGCAGCAAAAACTTAGTTAATTCAGTAAATTTTAAGAGTTAAACGAATCTGGAAATTGATAGCTGAAGATCACACAACATTACCGTTACCAAGCCCTGATGCTTGAGGCTCTGCTTTGAGAAGCAGTTGTAAAAAATGGAGCAACTTTCAAGTCTGATTCAGCACTGGACATTATTTTTTAAAATGGCCACCTTTGAAAGTTTAAAAAGCAGCTTCATAAAATGAGACTGCAGTTCTGTTTCTGCCAATCGCATTTATATTCACTTGCACTTCTACAGTCCCAAAGGGAAATATTTAATACTCAATTCAAAACCAAAATAATTCCACTGATGTAAGAGCTGCAGTAGAAGGCAACCTGGGAACACTAATAAATATAAAAATGTACTATTATTACTGTAATTTAGACTTCTGTCTGCCAACGTCATTTGCAAAACAGCTTTTGTAATAATGCTTTCCAGACATCTGATTCCAGTCTGGCCAATTTAGACATGCTTGAGATGGTTTGCATGAAACTCAGTGATATGACATTTTTAAGAATAAGCCTTTGCAACAAAACCAGGTTTTTTATACCGCTTTAGGGAAGTTGTTCCCCTACCCCCAAGATGCATTACTGTATTCCAAAGGGGGAGGCAGGGGAGAAGTCTAATCTAGCCTTAGAAACATACTTTAATTCTAAGGGCAGACAAGTTTACAAAATGCTTACAAAATCAAAGTCGGGCCCTTAATGCTACAGTATCTTATCAGGTGCTTTCCTCTGTGTTAAATGGGACGGCAACATAAGACTTACGTAAGATTTACAGTGCTACAAGAAAGCAGAGGTCAGGTTTATTAATTTATCACTATCTATATTCAGAGTCCATATAATCCCTGTTTGATGAAAGGGAAAGTAGAGAGGTCAGATTTTAGGCTTCTAACTGCTGAATAAAGCAGATTTGTTTGGAGGCACACAGGCTGCCAAGTCATTATAGCCTTTATCAAATCTTTAGAAGACATAAAAGCTGTAATTCATGGGCAATTGGTAAATTTCAAAGCATACAGAACATGTAAACACTCTGTTCTGCTCCCCGAGACGGAGAAAAGAAGAGCCAGAAATCTGTGAGAAGATACCAATTTCATGCACCAATTAAAAGGTGCAGAGAACCATCGACCCCAAAGCCCTTTCTGAAGCTGTTCAAGGATTCCCAGATTAGTTCTAAAATACAGCATTTTTTTTTTTGTCTTAGGTATACCACCACAGATTTCTGGAAGAAAGCATTTGTTCTCAGTTGTCCCGGAAAGGCAAGGCCAGACCAAGACAAACTCACCAACTGAGCTTCTCTATGTCCCTCCATAGCAATTGCTTAAAATCATTCTCATTCAACCTACCTCTAATTTTATTCCTGTAGGCACTTATTCTTTAAACCCTCAAGAACTCCATTTCAGTCATTAATTTTGTTAGATTAAAGAATACTAATGAAGTCTTATTTCTCCTATTATTAGGATATAGCCAAACCATTTTGGTTATTCCTGTTGTTAGTATCTCTCAACAAGGTTTAATTTGAGATTTAAGAAATAAAAACATACTAGCTTTTTAACTCAACACCATTTTCTGGCAGATATCCAACTGTATTAATGCCAACAGAAACTATCCATAAGTAAATTGAATTGATTTTTTTTCTTTCTTCTCACCGTTTCTGTGTGTAAGCATTTCTCTCAGCTCCTCATGGTCACACGGATGAGTGAAATCAAATACACTGTGCCCCGTCAACTCAAACTGCAAAAATTAAGAGGTATATGGAGGTTTAACTTCAAATACACAAAAATGGAACAGCTTTTTGAAACAGTCTTAGGAAATGTCAGTACTTACCTGAGTGAGTCCCATGCACTTGTTCACGTTTTCAGACATGTAAATCATGTCCCCATCTTCAGAAAGAACCATGACAAAGCCATCAAGAGCTTTCAAGTAGAAACAGTTCAGTTCCTTCTCCATTTTGGCTTCTGTCTCCAGCTCACCTGCAAGCAGCCACACATTTTTGTTTAAGCAAACACCAGCTATTCTTGACTTACCATCAGGAATTACTTCTGGCACCAGTCTACAAGGAGTCAATCTTGCAGGACCGTTCAAAACCAGTATAATTCATTTAGATAAGTGATCAGTTCAATTCTTCAAGCTCTAACAATGGTATCACAAATCACAGAAAATCAGAGTGAGGTTAACCCTCTGTGCTGCTATGTATTAGCCAATAAACCTTCCACCTGACAGAAAAGGTCTGTGTGGCAAAAAATTTACCACCCATCTCAATAAGGCATCATAAACTTCTCTCAGGGGCATTCTGGGAGAAATTTCAGAGTGTGGCTACTGAAGTTCCTGCTGCACACAGTAAAGGTAGACATGCATGAGCACAAGTGACCAGTACGGCACCCGGGGCAGGCTATACAGTCTGGTTCAGAACCTGACTCAGATACTCCTGGAGTTGCATGAGCAGGTGTCGCTGCAGAGACAACCTACCCTCAGCTAACTTCACCTCCAGTGGAGCACATCACAGAAACAATTTACAAAACTATTCCTTGCAGTTTATATTAAGGGGACACAACTACAGTTAGCTCAGTCAGCCTTGCACCAATTACCTAAAGTCAAGAAAGCACAGCTAGAACAAACAAGTTTGGGAGGAAAAGAGGTTTAAATGAAGGAATCTAGCTTTGGGAGAAGGGTGGAATGAGACTGAGAAGGGCCCTATAGCTGTTATGAGGCAACCAGGATCACAAGAGTAGAAAGGGAAAGAACGAAGTCCATTGAACATCCTGTGCCGTTGCCAATAGCTGATTTCGACCGTAAGGTCTCCCACCTTCCCGGAGAAAGGACACAACATATTCATTTCTTTTACTGCTGACAGGTCTTACAAACAGATTCTTCCTCAATATCCCTCCCAGATGATGCCACCACACTGTTCCCTTACCAGCATCCAGCAGCTTCCTCATGCGCAGGTAGCTGATGGTCAGCCTCATGATGGACGCCTTGTCCAGGTGCGCGCTCACGGTGTGGGGCAGGGGCAGCTGGTGAGCCAGCTCGTAGAACACTTCCGACTCCTTGCTCCTCCGGCACCGGGCTGCATCCCTTGACTTCTCTTTTCTGCGCTCAGAGCTAATCCTATAGAAACAAAGTTTGGGGTTAATATAGGGAACGGAGCTCTTCGTGAAAAGTGTATTTGAAACTGTGTTAACCAGCAGCCAAGTAACCAGTTGTGGAAGTCGAATAATGTGAAGACTCAGTTTAAAAGGGCAAGAGTAATTCTTTGTATCAACTCCTGCCACGGTTGGGCTCTGCCAGAACTAAATTGAAACCCACAGTGTCTTCCAACAAGATCAGTTCTTCAGACTTTTTCGTACTCAGAAGCCTTCCTGCTTATCTCATACCTTGAGTGCTGCCTCTCCAGCCTCCAAATCTGACCCCTCAAGTCCATTCAACAAATTACAGAGAGTAATTTCCAGCTCAATGCTCCAGCATCACACATCATGTACATTCTCCAAGTTCTTCCTTTGTTACCATCCTTACAAAGCCCACCTAACAGGTCAGATAAGCCAGGATACTCTAACATGAGATTTGCCACTTTTCAAGCAATCTAGAAAGTCCCTTTCCCAAAACCGTTCTATGATGATTCTGTGACTCACTCTTTCTCCAGAAAAGCCCCTTCCAGAGTCTCCCCTGTACTGGAAAACAATACCTCATTCTCCTTCCATTGCCTCTGTAGACCTGCCTCCTCCAGAACACGAGGTAAAGAACAGCTCACTGACAGAAGGCACTGAAACAAGGCTGTCAGTCAGTAACAGGGAGAATGCCCCCTTTTCCCAACACCCACACCAGGTCACATCTGCCTCATGCATCTGGTCAGATGAGTTTTGAACTAAATATTTTCACATGGAAGCTCCAAATTTTTCGCATGTGCAAACAAGAACTCAGAGCTGCTGTGGTCCCTGAGGAAATAAATGAGCTTTTATTTTTAAATGAATGATACAAAACCACACACTATTATTGTCCAGTTTTCTTTTTATATGTTTACGTCTTCTGAAGGCACCCTGTCTTCATTTTGCACACACCTGAGATACAAAAGGCAGTTGCAGTTTGGGAATTACTTTTTTTAAGATTTCAACAGACTTAAAAGCCATCTACTACCACTGCCAAATTCACATTGCTAAGTCTGTGGATCTGTGCAAAAGCTCCTTTCAGTTAGCACACATCTTGTGAGAGGTACTACAAATTACAGAGCAAAGCAATTCATGAGCTAATGTTCCCTGGGACATAATGAACCAGATTCAAAGAATCACAGAATGGTTTGTGTTGGAGGTGACCTTAAAGATCACCCAGTTCCGACCCCTCTGCCATGAGCAGGGACACCTTGCCCTATCCCAGGTTGCTCCAAGCCCCGTCCAACCTGGCCTGGAACACTTCCAGGGATGGGGCAGACACAGCTTCTCTGGGCAGCCTGTGCCAGAGCCTCACCACCCTCTGGGTAAAGAGCTCCTTCCCAAAATCTAATCTGAATCTCTCCTCTTCAGTGTTAGCAAATACATACCCAAACCCCACATTTTCAGCCCTTCACCTGCTGTGCTACCCACAGTGGCCTACTTAGTTTGTGCAGAAACACAAGTGTGACAATACCATTACAACTGATGTTGGAAGCACAAATGCCTTGACACATGGAAGAAGTTTAATAATCCATAAAAAAGAATAAGATATCAGAATCTCTTTTACAATTATCTTCCTTTTTACCTACTCCTCTCCTCCTACTCCTGCTACTACCAGCAGAGAAAAACTATTTCTGTCGAATGAGAAACATTAATAGATCGACATAATAATAATAAAGACCTTTGAAAACTAACTTATGGGAATTACAGTTGTAAAAAACCCTGGACATACAATAGGCCCATTGATTCCTGTGAATATAAGCTCATGTCGCTCAGAAGGGCGGCCTAAAATATCTGACAATACTTCCCCATCTTGCAGATTTCTTCACAATGAATTTCCCTGTGACAACAGATGTTCCTGTTGTAGTGATGGATATCTTGGTCTGAGAAGCTTGAGGCTCCTGACATACAGGTATATTTGGAAACAGCCATTACGAAAAGTCTGACCTTTAACAATATTGCAAAAATATTTTAGCTATTTAACTTGAGTGATTAAACATTTCTTACTGAAGACACGCCTCAAGTACCTTTTCTCTTGGTGGAAAACTCAGAGTGGAGGTGAAAAAACATCTGAAACACCTGGATTCTCTTTGTCCTTTCTTGGACCAGATTTCACTGTAGCTCTATTTTGTCAAAGGTATTTCAAGGTAACTGTCGTGGTTTAACCCCAGCCCACAACTAAGTGAGCTGTTTGCTCACTACCTGTCCCACCCTTGTGGGATGGGGAGGAAAACTGCAATGAAGGTAAAACCCACGGGTCAACTTAAAAACAGTTTAATAATTGAAATAAGATAATTATTGCAATGACAAGGGAGACAACATAAAGAGAGAAACAAGACCCAAGACAGACAAGTGACACACAATGCAGTCGCTCACCACCCTCTGACTGATGCCCAGCCCGTCCCAGAGCAGAGACCAGCACCTCCCAGGCAACTCCCCCGGCTGACACACTGGGCACGAGGCTCTGTGGTTTGGAATATCTCTTTGGTCAGTTCAGGTCAGCTGTCCTGGCTGTGTCCCCTCCAAGCTTCTTGTGCATCTCCTCACTGGCACAGCATGGGAAACTGAGGAGTCCTTGACCCAGGGAAAGCACTGCTCAACAGCAACTAAAACATCAGCGTGCTGTCAGCATCGTTCTCCAAAACACAGCCCTGCACCAGGAAGAAAATTAACTGTGTCCCAGCTGAAACCATAACACAAACACAAGCAATTCTGCTGCCTTAGACAGATTCACCTTTATGCCTTTGATTTTGGTTAGCTACTCATTCAAGATCCCTTCACCTGCAAGATGTTCACCCTACAACAAAAACTCAAGAGAGAATTACTGGAAGTAAGTGGTTGCCATCCACCCAGATTCCTGTAGTTTTGTCACGGCTTCCTTTTCAACTGCAGACACTTTTAAGTTGAACTCCCCCTGCTTTGGCAATCAAGCTGAGCACTTCAAGTCCACAGGTTTGTCAGGCTTGCGTGAATCACACAGGGCACGTAGAGAAGGACAACTCAAAAGATGAAAATAGACACTAACCTCACAAGTGGGGATTTCAGCCCTTGTATTTTCTTTGTGACAGCCTAATGTTCTTGAAAATATTTTGGGTAGTTTCCAGATTTTTGCCAGGTTTTAGCACCCTTGGCAGCAGCCTTCAGCAAGAAGAGTCAAAACTTCCCCCAACCATTGAATTATTAATTACTGACTAAAATGCTGCTCAAATCCAGCCCATAGAGCTTTCTGTTAAAAATTAATCTCAGAGTAAGATCATCAAGTGCTGCCAGCTGGAGCTGATGGACAAAACCCAAGGAAAAGGGGATGTTGGAACCAACCAGTGCTGCCCTAGTGGCAGCATCTCCTCTCCCTTTTACTACACGTTTCCTTTCTAGAAAGGCTACTACTATAGATAGATGTTTAAACTGTACAGCACAACAGTTGGCTATTTTTAGCTGCTATTTAAACCTAAGCTGTAACCAATCTGAGTAAAACCCAGCCATTTAAATAGGAAGATTAACTACCAGCTTCAAAGAGCGTTTCTTTAATGGATCAAATTAATAGGGAAAAGGTCTTTCACAAATGAGGTTTAATTACCAAGTGAAGTCATTGTTGCCTCAACACTGAAATGCCACCAAATTAAAAAAAAAAAGAAAAAAAATTCTTTACTATTGCAACTACCTCAGCTTTGTTACAATTGCTTAAAGTAAATAAAAACACACACATCAGCATGTATAGCTGCTCACAGTTTTCTGTCTAGTCAATTAAATGACACTGAATTCCTGTAAAGAAAATGTATTTCCAAAGTAAGCACTCTCAAGACCAGAGAGGAAGGAAAGGGAGCTCAGGGAACGGGATTTTAAACAGTGAGGGGTGAAGTGCCACAAAATCAGTTTAAATAAAGCATATCACTTCTCTTATCAGTTCTTTCAGAACTGCCCCTGTATAAAGCTCATGATCTTCACAACAGAAATAGCATTTTGTAGAAAAGGAGCCAAGCTCCATTTAAAACAAACCCCAAACTTCAGAGCTGTATTGCGCCCTTCTGCTGTCAGTCTGGCACGAAACAAAAACACCTCAAGAGTCTAAAGAAAACCTCAGCTGCAGAGGATTATACATGCAATAAAAATATCAGAAATGCCGGTGCTGGACAGGAAATTGCATGCATTTGCAGGTCTGATTTTTTTCTGCACAAATTCAGTGCCAGACATTCATTTCCATTTTGTATTTCTACCACCAGAATACAGAAGCAGAGAATCTTAAGCACGTTATCCATCACAGCTCACTGAAAGCAGTTTCACTGACCCCTTTAAACCCAATATCACTTTTTTTTTTTTAATAAGAGATGTTTACATGCAATAGCTGAATAAAATCTGAACTCCAGAAGATATTTGAGTTAGACACCCAGAGCAAAAGGGTATTTCATGACCAGGACTCTCTGTAGCTGAACCAAGGGCTCAGCTGAAGGATATAACCCTGACTCCCACTCACTGCCTCAAATCATGGTGAACAGAAACAAAGTTTTACAACAAGAGTTTGCCCAACAGCCTTGAGAGCAAAGCACACCAGCAACAACTCCGTGCCCACCAGTCATAGATGTTAATATTGGCCTCCCTACTCCAGTGTGCAACTCCTGTCATCCTGGTCATACAAACCACCTGGGCCACAGCATCTCCCAAATAACACATTATTCCCCATACCATCCCAAAGACCCCTCCACAGCAGATTCCTACAAGTGAGCCCCCAATTTTTCATCTCCTTGAGTGAAAAACTAATCAATGGCCACATATAAGCTGACTTAATTCCCTCTTAGATACCAATGGGAAATAGACCAAAAAAAAAAAAAAAAAAAAAAAAAAAAAAAAAAAAAAACAC
>VYZQ01004464.1:1919-14232 GCA_013400655.1 Mystacornis crossleyi
GCGAGGCTGCATGGATGCCCCACTCCGCCCGTCCCGGGTGGCCCCGTCCCGGGTTGCCCCACGCTGCCCGTCCAGGCTGTAGGTCAGTCAACCTCACCGCAACAGAGCAGGAGGTTTTATGTAAAGCTAGGGAATCAACTAAGGACTTTCCCAAGCTCTGGTGAAAACAGAATTACATGTTCTGTTTTTCACTGGTTGTGAAAGCTCTGAAGACAGGCAATAAGAATGGTGAAAGGATTAAAAGACATGGGTGTAAGGTCCCAAAAACTCACTTGACGAGGCTCTTGAAAGGGCTTAATTGTCCTCATCTAGGAGACAGAGGAGAAGAGAAAGAAGACGAAAGTATATAAGAAATCAAATAACAGGCAATTGCTATTTCAATAATCAAAAATCTAGTTAATATAAAAATTTCCCTCTATGCAAGTCATCGCTTCTCACCCTGTGAATCTCTAAAATTACAGGCAAGTTGCGATGCAAAACAGGATTTGGGGAAAGAGTTAATGAAACCAGTCTTTCAGCTGCAGCGACCAAAGAGTTCAGCAGACTGTTTCTTGATACAGTATTCTTCTTCAGTGAGGTCTTGCCTTTTATATATTCCTTGCTCATTAATAACACACCAAACGTTAGACATATTAATAAAACCATTTTTGATGCTTGCTGGACTTGTAAGATGAGCCCCAAAATAGCCTGGTGATTTCAATTTAGATTCTTTATTGCTTATTGATATTGCAATGCATTGCACACCTTGTCAAAAAATACAAAATTTAAGGATAGGCCAATTTTCAATAGTTAGGTTTCCTTGCCTTTTGGAGTCCACAATATTGCAAGTCCAGGTATCATTATAACCCAAACAAATATATGTGTCCCAGATTACCATCCTTACTCCCGCCAATAAGGTTTCAGCAGAATCCCCAGGATCCATACCTAGGGAAAGAGGAAAAAGTCAGCCCACATCTCCATGTTTGGGGCTGGATAAACTTTATAAGCTTTTATCAACTCCATCACTGGAGAACAGTTCAGGTCAATTTTTACCTGGGTTTCCAGGGCCTTTCTGCTGGAGACTATCTGTTTAGACCAAAAATTAATTTTTCCTTTATTCTGCAACTAGCAGTTACCTCCATATAAAATACCTCCTCAATCACCTCAAGAGCACCCTTATCATGGTGCCAATTAAAATGTAAAGGCCCCAAAAACTTGCTCCTAAAAGGGCTTATGGATTTTTTATATACTCTGAGGCAGATGCACGGGAGAAATACTGACAAGATATTCTCAAGAGATTAAAATAACAGAAAACTTCACTGGTAACTTCAGAAAATTAGAGAACTTTGTCAAAAGTTTACAGCAGCATTCAATCAACATAAAACACTTCAGAAAGCATTAACGTAACCCATTCAACTTAGCAAACTCCAAGCTCATCCAGTTTTAAGTTATTCAAAACTCCAAAAAGAGGGAATTAGAAGAAGGAGATGAAAGGGAAAGAGAAAAAGAATACAGAAAATAACAAATATAGCTACCACACCTGAGTTCCAGCAGTTGTCAGCTGGTATAAAATCCAAGGGAAGGTAGGGTCAAGACGTGCTCACCTTGTGTCCTGTGTTAAGTACCCTTTGGCCTTCCTGGGCCTTTCCCCCATGTGGGACTTCTGGTCATCTGGCCACTCTGGGGCTGGATTTGGGCTCCAGGAGTGGGGTGTGGAGCATTGTCTCTGGTGTGCCAGGGACTGGCAGTCACTGCAGGGCTGGGATATGGGCTCTGGGGAATGTGGAACATGGCATCGCCTCACCAGAACAAGACCTGACCTGCCCCTTTTCCCCACACATGCACTCAAAACGTTTGAGCCAGCAATCCTTCCAGTCTCTCCCAGTGGGATACCTGAAAGAGCCAAATGCATGCACTGTAAAAAGAGGAAAGCTTATAGATGCACAGCTGCTCTGTAAATTCCTTGCAGAAACTAATGCATCATCCTACAGTTTCTCTGTGAATTACCTCTCTGCAACTTGTTAAAATGCAATGTGTACACAAAGGAAATAACGTGATGTGCGCTCTGATGCACAACTGCTGTCCTTTTTTAGGAGAAAATTCCTCCCGTTCCTTCTTGTAATCTATTTCTCAGCTGGGTCACTTTCAACTCAGCTCAGAGCTTTGCAATCGAGTTCAGTAGGAGAGAAGTGCTTGCAAGTTATAAGGATTAGTTTCTTTGAACTCTGGGTACCAGTATTCCTGCAGTATAGAAGAAAGAAGAATTTGTGTGAATCGGAGAATAATAAAACATCTTTACTCTTTTTGTACCTTCCCATGATAAAAAATAGAGCTGAAATTAAGAGTATGACAGAAAACGCCTTGAATTCAGTAGGGTCTGTTACTGAATTTTTCATTTTCATTTGAAATTTTCATTTCAAAATTACAAAATTTTTCATTTTTCATTTTCATTTTCATTAACATTTATCATTTTTTCCCCTCAGCAATTCAACAATGGCAAAATAGCCTGTGTAATTAATTGCACATACAAAATATGTATATAGAGCACTTGGTAGAACGAGCTCTTGCATAACATAAAAGCCACATAATTCATTTATGTAACGCAGTCAGGGATGGGCAGCATATGTGCATATATGCATATATACATACATACACACATCCCTTTTGGGTATCCAAAGCGACAGGATGTCCTAGGGCGGGGAAAGAGCCTAAAGCCAGAAATTTAACAACTCATGTGTTGATGCGTCATTACTTATTTCCATGACATATGTATATTTTCTTAAAAGTTCAGTATTTTTATTCATGATAAAATATGAATTCTTATTTCCTCTGTTTATTTTTCTTGACCTTCCCATTAAGAGAGTGGATTGTTTAAGTGACTAGAAATTATAAAAATTATGGCCTGCTGTTCAGCTGAGGTACTAGGCATACGTATGCCTATCTATGCATATATAAGCACATACCCATCTTGAAGGATTAGTAATATTTGACAATCTTGGTATTCTGTGACTGTTTTGAATTTTCCCTGGACAGTCACAAGGAAAGAGCCCCTGGACTGCAGGTTTGACATGTCTTAGATTTGATCCTGGGGGCTTCAACCTGTTTGCAAAAATATTGTACATGCTTTTTTTTTTTTTTCCCCCAGAGAGGATAATCAGCTATAGCTCTTTGGTAGCCCAGTGAATCCCAGTTTCAAAAGATTGTCCCACTGCATTTTTCTCTGTTTTCTCCCACGCAGGTATGCAAACTCCTGCTAACCTTCTCCAGCCTTTTGTCTCCACAAGTATAAAAAGAGAAAATATATCTCCATAAGTATAAAAATATCTACTTAATGGAAAAGTCTGATGTATTTATCTTGGCTTTATTTCTCATGACAGAAGTCATTGAAGTCTTCATGAAGACAGCCAAACCTCTGTTGATAACATAGTTATGCTTTGTAACTAAAACAAATCCCATAGCAACTCTAAGTCCAATCGTAAAAAAAATTGCTCCTTATCTTTTGTTACATCAATGATTTCTAGCTTAAGTGGTGTTTGAACATTCATTAATTAAATCAGTCAGCTGTAAGAAAGATACTTCACATACTTTAGAATACCTAAAAATAGTCAAGTCAGATGTTCATTACTAAACTTATCCATGATGTGAGTTCCAGAGCAGTCATTAGGGCCTTTTATAACCATTGTGAGTCAGAGTATTTCTTAAACTTTCCAAGATGCAGTTAATTTCTGTTTAAGTTTGTTAGTCAATTTGTGTTTGCAGTAATTTTCCTTAGAAAACACTGGAATTTTCCTTAGAAAAAAGCTGGACATTGGTCCAGTAGGAGAAGGTATCTCATTTGTGCTTGAGCAAATTTTTCAATGACTTTGAACAAGGTGCTGGATTCTTCATAAATCTTCTCAATTGCAAAGAAACAGTAGCCCACATGTGGTTTTCTTAGAAAAAAGCAGTGGTAAGCAGCCTTACTATCTGTTGGGGGAGCGTGGGAGTGTTTCAAAGCTTCCATTATCCCAGGAAACCCAGACTTCATCAAGGAGAGCACCACTGAGTGCATCAGAGACACCAGAGGGAGGCTGTGAGAATGATGAGGCACTTATCCTAAAATCTGAAATACACTGTATAAAAATCTGAGCTGATATCCATTTAGAAAATTTATCAGTCAGCTGCTTTTCACCTGCCTAGAGGTATGAATTCCAAGAGTAGCTCAGACCACCGGATATATTGATCCTAATATAGCTGCCATACTCAATCAAGAATGTCTGAAAGAACTAAATAGGCATCTGTAGATTGATTCCCCTGTAAGGTTTCTCCAGTTGCATACACTGGTAAACATTACATAATGATTACTTCCCAAATAAACAGCTGATGAAGGCTGACACACGGTGAATATTCTGACCTCTTCAAATGGCATCACTGAAGCTCAAAGCAGAAAATACATGGCATGATAAATTTGTGAAGAATAGAGCTGTATGCATTTTTCCTTAAGAAACTGATCTACTGAAAGATCAACACTTATTTTGGAAAATAAAATGCCTAGATAAGTATTAGATTTGTGAAGTGCACTAACTAAAGTGAAATGCACCAGAGTGTGCAAGTTCAGTAGGAAGATGTGACAGTGGCATTTTTCTTTCTTGTTAATAAGCATTATATCCTGCCCTGAAATATATCTTTATAGCTACTTAGAACTGTAAAGTATTGGGAAAAATTCTTCACTAAAAGGGTAGTCAGGCACTTGAACAGGCTGCCCAGGGAAGTGGCAGAATCATCATCCCTGGAAGTGTTTAAAAAAATGGGTACATGCATCACTTGGGGATATGCTTTAGTGGTGAACACAGTGGTGCTGGTTTGACAGATTCCATGATCTTAGAGGTCTTTTCCAACCTTAATGCTTCTATTATTCCACAACTTAAAAGTTTGCCAAGAGCCATCAGTAGAATTCACTTATAATAATCAGGAAATTAATTGAAAAGGTGCATACAATACCGTATTTTCTTATTTATTGATTTATAACAGCACTTCTAAACTAATAAAAGTTTATAGTTTCATTGTAAGTTTAGATTTCTCTTAACAGAAAAAGTCTGTAGGTGTTTTAAGTCTTCAGCTTGCCCGAGGATAAACCAAGTCTGGCAGTCGAGGAATTGTAATGGCTGTGTCTCAAGAAACCCCTTCTGCCAGCAGCATCCTTACTCCGTCTTTCCAATATGACTTCATCACAGTTCAAGTAGCAGTGACTGTTAACAGCTCGACCCATCTAAAAGTACGTGTGGGCTTCAGCAGAAAGTGGCACACCAGAGAATACATCACCTGTTGCACTTCTTTTATAGTTTAATGAACAGATCTTATAGCAAGTCGTTTTTGCAGATTCTGCAAGGGATTTTGCATAGCTCTCTCCCGGATAAATGGAAAACTCATTCTCTGAACTTATTAAAAGCAGGGCTGAATATTTTTTTCTCCGATGAAAAAGAAAAAGGTGGCATTACGGAAAAAGAAGGGAGGCAGCACAAAGATATACAGGATATTTTACTGAATGTGTTAAATTAAATATTGATTTCCCATAATGTGCCATGGTAGGTTCGCAAGAAAGAGAATTCAGTTGTATGTATGAAACTCAATAGCAGCACAAAACTTGCCCTAATGTGATAGAGATCTTCAACTGACTGCAGGACTCTACTGAGCTGTAGGCTTACTTAAAACTCAGGCGAAACTTGAGGTAACTTCAGAGGGAATTTCAAGTAATAGAACTTGTCTCTATTTTTTGTGACTCTCTGATAGCTCTGAAATGTTATTGCTACATTTCACTGGAAACCAAAGTTCATTTCACAATGTTAATTTCATTGTAAAATCAAGACAGAGAGAATTGCAAAGTGCCATCTGCATAATCATATTATCACACCATCACATTTCCTTTTTTGAGTGGGGAATACCTATTAATAATCAGCCCGAGGTACAGAACCTGTGTTAGTCCAAGTGAGTCAAGTTTTGAGTGAAGGGACAGTGAAACTGGTTACTTGAAAGAAGAAGTAAGAATATACTGATGACACAAGAAGTAGATGGTGAAAGATGCTGTTGTTTCAGTGATTTGCAGTTATGTGCTACGGGCAGCAGAAATTACAGAAGAGAAAGCCATTAAATGATTCTTTCCATTTATGGTCCATATATAAATATTATTTTCACATGGCATGTAAGTTTTGTTTTGCTTCTTCTTTCTTTTCCACCAGTTTTCTTCCAAAAAACTGTGATAATAATAGTAGCAGAAAACAGAATAAATAGTACAATAAAATAATTTTAAAACAAATAAACCAAACCCTTTCTAGTGACAGAAATACTGTCAGACATGGCAAATTTTGCGCAAATTTAATTTGCTTCATAGGAGCCACTACTATATGAATGCTTCAATAGCTGACTCAGTGTATCTTGACTAAATAGCTGTTTGAAGATACGAGTACCTAGATGGAAGCAGCTGTCCTCAAGGTAGCCTAAATATCTCATGCTGTGTTCATTAAGAACATCACTCAGAGTGCTGTGTTAGAATGCAGGGGGTTCTTTGCTCAATTTCATCATCTTTAGAAGTGCACAAGATCACAGGCCAGATCCATCAAAGCAAGGGATAAAAGAGATTTTCCTTTGTACAGCTTGGATGTGGAGTTATTTTAAATTTAACTATTTTAATAAATTTAGTTTTCACTTCATTAATAGTTTTTCATTTTTTAGTGGATGACTGGTAAAGCAAGAATGACATAAAAAGTTATGTACTTGTTTATATATAACTTTCAATTGTATACTAGAATTTTTCTGCTATTACCTGGTAGAAAGTGTTGCTAATTTGCAACTGTCTTAATGCAATAATAACAGGGCCTCTGTAGAGATCCAATTATTAAAATTATCAGAGAGATGCCACTGCCCAAATTAAAGTGCAAACAAGACCATATGCAGAAGTCAATAGAATGGATTTTTATTTAGCAGTAAATGTGAGGTCGAGAGAGAGAAAGGGAGAAGGAAAGTGGTGAAAGAAAATGGCAAAGAAGCAGAGAAAAAATACCACCACTCTGTAGATTCCAATGGCATTCTACCAGTCCTTCTCTTCTGGTCTTCTCAGTGTTCTCGATGTGATGGTTGCAGACTGTATCCACCAAGTGGTGGGGAAACAAAGCCAAAGAACACAACCTGTACCAGGTTTATAGTCAATCAGGTTCATGCGGAGGGGGGTGGGGGGAATGCCCAGGGAAAAGGAGTTTCACCCTGGGTAATGTAATATAAATCATAAGACACCTGAAAGATGTAATGTTGTGGATCATGGGACGCTTTAAGGGTCTTGACACCTTGTAAGGTGTTGCAGCTGTCTCTTAGTTAGCAGAGTTGAATCAATCATGGCCCATCACCCAAGATGAGTCCCTTCATCCTACACGTGAATGTCCCATACTTTGGATAGGAGTTTTCACAGCTGGAGTCATTAGATAAGGGAGGACAACGGCATGATAAGGAAGACTTACCCACCTCACAGGATTTGCCTCTCATCAGCCTTATCCGGGAACCCAGTTTGCAGCTTCAGGTGTGCATGCCCTCCTGCACCTGAGAGGCCACTCTCAGATGCATCACTAGCAAAGCACCCAGCCCGTTGAGCCATTAGCACCAATATTCCAGTCTTCTACAGCACCTGGATGGTTACAGAAAATGGTTGAATATTTGATTCATTAATCGGTTGAATATTTGATTCATTAATCACTAGCAGTCACTTGCACAGCCTCTTAATACCAATTTTTTTCCGTACATGATGTAATTTGCATAAGATGATAGACTGCAGTTTGGGCTTTTAAATTAGTAAAAGAAAAAGATTACTCAAATTAGAGCTCATTTTAGGATTCTGTCATCTCAGTTTATGAAGACCTATAATTGTTTAGACCCAGGGAACTAAAAATGTGAAGGAAAATTATGACTGTCAAAGTTTTAATGGGAACACAGTACAAAGAATAAGATCTGGAGTTGGAGCATACTTGAAAATGTCAAGACCCAATAAAACCTGGGAGTGTCTGCACTGAAAATCACTTCTCTTTTGGAACTCATTTATCTGGGTGACATCTAGAGTTTATTATAAAAGATTATTAACTCACACAAGAGACAGCCAATCTATTTTTTCTCCATACTTATTCTTCCTTGGACTATAGCATGTTTTGTGATCCCCTAACAACAGGATATTATCAGCAATATTGGCTTGGAGGGAGAAGTCAGGGAGGTGTGGCTATGATCAGGTTGAACTCTGCACTGTCTCTTTTGTACAGTGTTTTTATTAATATTGTTGCTGTTATTGTTTGTTTTCTTATCTCATTGCTATTTCCAGTAAATTGTTCTTATTTCAACCCGTGATTTTTGTCTTTTGTTCCTCCAATTCCTCTTTTGAGTTGCTGCACTGGGGAGGGGAATAGGTGGTAGAGAAAGAGAGTAGAGTGTGGATTTTAGTTTCAGTGGGAACACTACATTGTGGAGTACTATTCCTAAACCATGACAACACAGCCCATGAAGGAGACTGGGGGCAAAAAAATTGTTATCTTTATACGTAGGAAATATCCTGATTTTTCCCAATTTCAAACACTGAAAATTCTACAGAAAGATGTCTTATTCTCTTCCTCCAAAAGAGATGTTTGATTAATAGCTTATCAGAAACTTAGCCGAAAAAAAAAGATGATTCAATCAATTTTTTTGAAAACTCTAAAAGTGACACCAGGACTGAGTCTTTTAAACTTGAGATGGAGAATCAAGTTAGAGTATTCCTGTTACAGGCAAAG
The DNA here is from genome assembly GCA_013400655.1 of Mystacornis crossleyi. Lineage (NCBI taxonomy): Eukaryota > Metazoa > Chordata > Aves > Passeriformes > Timaliidae > Mystacornis > Mystacornis crossleyi. The sequence continues at coordinate 10,676 of VYZQ01004464.1, forward strand.
AAGACTCAAAAAATAAAGACTAATGAGGAAATAATTCAAGATTTTCTTTAAATTGCTTTTTACTAGTGTATAATTAGACATATATGTACTAATTGCTGACTATTCCCAAATCTACTGATGCTTAAGTTACAGTCTGATATGTCAGTATGTTTATGTCACATTAAAATCCCCTCTGCTCAATTAACAGACATCTAATCTTGAAACTTTTCAGGCAAGTGCAACAAGCATCAGGAAGCAGCAATTAATTGTAAATGCTTTCAGACAAATCAAAGAAAACCATTGAAGATATTTGTTTATCAGCTGACATGAGCTTCAAAAGTAATGTTCACCCACACGCTTCACTGCCTCGGGACACATGTAAACTAATCTGTTACAGCTACCAGTTAAGTACGTTTGTGCACAGAGAAGTCTCTAAGAGTAAATGTCTTCCAGCATTGTCAAGAGAAAATGTCAGGATTCCTGTCCAGCAGAGGAGAACAATCTTGTTTGTTTATCTAACTGAGACGGAGCATTATTGTGGAAAAAAGATGAGAGAACAAGATACGACTTTGCTTAAGACATCTCAGTACTATGTCCACTTCTTTCCAGAAGCAAGGCTTAACCCAGAGTAAGAGCTAGGCACATAATGGCATTAGCACCTTCATTCAATGCTTTCACGTTCAGAAGAATCTATGAATGGCCAAACTGGGATAAACCAATCTCGTATAATAGCCTTTCTCTAACAGGGATCATAGATGAGTGTCAGTGGAAAAGTACTTGAAACAACATATTTAAGTATCCAGGAACAAGACATGAGGGTGTATGGGAAAGACAAGAAAGTAAATACACACTAAATGTCATCATCTCTTTTTTCTTTTGATAAACTAAAAGCAAGTGGAGGGTTTTTTTCTCTGGTAAACATGATGGTTATGGTAAATTTCCTTTTTTCAACCTGCTCAGAAAAGTGATGATCTGAAATCAAAGATTGTTGTGGGCAAGCTACTTTGAAAGTTGGAAACAGTGAAAATACTAACTTTAATAAGTAACTTTACAATATCATGCCTTTAATAGAAAGTCTCTTTCCCCAGTCAAACTATTTTCCTCAGTCTTTAGCAGACACTACTGGTACTGAATAAATCTAGAACAATATACACTGTTATGAACCCCAGGGTTTAGTACTCAAAAATCATTAATTCTGGCTTATCCTGGTTGTTTTCTTGCTTTTGAGTCTCTAAATCATACCTTGAACATTAGTTTAACCAAAAGGCTTTTTGATTAATATGTATATACAAGGCACACAGTTCACTGCACTCCTAAAGTTCATCAGTTTACTGCCAAAAAATTTTATTCTAATATGCAGCTTACTGCTCTTGGGATCTAGGTTTTGAATTAAGCACTGGTTTTATGGCTGCAGCCTTTTAAAGGGATAAATGTACAGTCATATTCCTAATATTCCTTTCCTCACAATTTCTTTCATTTTTCTCTTGCATCAAGCTAAAGCTTTCTATAAAGGGTTTTGCTAGCACAACTTCCTTAGTTTCTGCAGCATTGCATAGCAAGACAAGGCCTCATTTACACAGATGAAGTTAAATTTCCCTTCTTTATTTGCTTTCAAAGCCAGTGGGAGCTATGCCCGTACACACAATGACATTATTTAGTTATTAGACATTAAAGCAAAGAGTTGTCGGAAAAGCAACAAACTCTGTATGAAATTATGAAGCTTCTTAGAGAATTCACAACAGACATTTTCAGCAATTGAGACGTATTGGAGAGATTATTCTTCAGAGAACACCAATGATGTACAGCTGGAGCATAAAGGGAGCATGTGAAAACTGTTAATCTTAGCCTCTGCCCATTCAGGATTTCCCATGGTTTCTTTGAGTACCTGTGTAGTTCATCTGTACCCTTTTGCTGCTTACTCCACACCAAGGCTCAGCAGAAGGAGGCAGTTTCATGGCAGTAATCAGCAAGAGCCTGGAGCAAATGTTTGCTGGCAGTGAGCTGATGACAATGCACAAAGGTATCTGGGAGTATTTACCAAATACATTTCACAACTTCCTGAGGTATCACACTGAGGTAGATTCCTCAGACGGGAGGGGGACAGAAGAATCATAGAATATTTTGAGTTGGAAGGGTCCTACAAGGATCATCAAGTCCAACTCCTGGCTCTGCACATATAATGACAGCAGGATAGGATATAGACTATGTTTCTAGAGGAAGCAAAGAATAGGTCTCATATAATGCAAGCGTACCAAATTCACTACAAATCCGCTGACTCCAATCATCGTTTTAATGGTGAATAGTTAGCAAGTTTAATAACTTTATTCCTAATCTTATTAATAAATTTTTGGTGGTCTGTTATTACAATAAATTCTACATAATAACTCAGTCCTTCTCCCATAGTGTGAACTGGTTCGTGCTTTCTTTTGTGCCGCTCTCTTACTTAAATTATTGACAGATGCTTTTTGACTTACCATCCGGTCTTTTTCCACAGCCTGAGGTCTTTAGGTTATCGAACTACACTTGGTAGCTCTGGGAGCTGCAATTGCTTTTGCTTATGTTGTGATGCTGTTTAAGTCCTGTCTCTTGAGACTCCTTTTATTACCAGATAGGTCATCACATCAAACATATTGTATAATGACCTGACAAGTAGCTTATATTTGCTCTGACTGGACTGAAATAGGCAGAATGCCAAAGTATGTTGAGCCTAAACATTTTGCTTCATAAAATATTGAAGGGCACAAAGGATTCTGCCAAAAGAAACTCATTTCTTCTCCTAAGAGGTCCTCTTTGGATTTCTTATAAAGTCTGTGAACAGACTTTGATTGAAGGTCAGAGGGTCAAGGGTCAGTAAATGGTAATGCAAAAAAGGGACAAACACTTAACTTTCCTCGATGGATCTTGAAAAAAGTATGTTTCAAGAAAAAATGTCTTGATTATCAAAGGCTTGTGATCAGAGAAAATGCAATTAGGTAAACATGAAGTGAGGAAATAATGGGAGAAAACGCCCATAATAAAAAAGGTCTATTGAAATAAGACTTTATGGACCTTTTCTGCATGCAGTTATGGCACCATATCAATAAAATAATAATGTAGAAAGAGCAGTCTCACATGTGCAAGGAATATAGAAAAAGTGCTCTAAAGAGACTTGTGTGTATAATGAGAGATAATCTGTGATGGTACACAATATGTTGAACAGAAAGGCTGGTAATAAATCCCAATACTATTATTTTTTTTTTCAGCATTTGTCTGCACATTTATGAATATTATTAAAATGAGGTATCAAAGTTTATTTATTTCTCTACAACTCAGCTGGAGTAGTAATGAAATTCATGTCCACTTCTTTTCCCAGCTGTTCCTTCAAATGGCATGAGGAGGAGATGTGGATATGTCTGATGTGCTTTACATTGAAGTACAGTGGGCTCCAGTGCTCTGACTGTGCCTCCTGGGTCTCTGGAAGGACATACATCATAACATATAGGAAAGCTCAGCAGATGCCCAGAAGCAGAGTTTCTTTTCTGCCTGATGATGTGGCCTGCTCGTCAAGGCACTGCTGATAGGGTTGTGACTCTTCTTTA
>VYZQ01004464.1:14416-27487 GCA_013400655.1 Mystacornis crossleyi
ATCTGTCATTTCCATGTTGAGTAGGAACTACTGAAAACTCCTAGTCTGTGTCATACATCAAGAGGGACAGGCTTCCACTCCAGGGATATCTGGAAGGCAAAATCATCTACCCCATCATGGGGGCCCTTCTAAATTCTCAGTGAAACTGGTATTTTTACATTACATACACTTTTAGGATCTCTGAGAGACTGATTGTTTTCTAAAGTATGGTCTTTTTATCGCTGTATATTTGTTTGGATGTTGCACTTGTGTGATACAGCATAACACTGGCTTTACTAAAGTGAATATAGACTGACAAAGCATTAATGATTTTTTTACTAGCTTTCTGTCTTAAAAAGTTTCTAGGCATCTACCCAGTTCTTTAAACAGGATGTTTTTCTGAGCTGTCATGTGACAGCTGACCTAAAAAAGTCTAAAAACAAGTGGAACCCAGGTTATAAAGAGGTACTGTGAGTTCAAAAAACACATCTGTCAAATCAGGAACAGCCAGGACCCACAGCCATCTGTCCTGTCCGGTGAGAAATTATGACTTTCTTTGGCTTGAGTTTGCTGAATTTACTGCTTCTGGCATTGGGAATTCAATGACTCACCTAAAAAATAATTTTCTGGTGTGGATTTCTACTATGCTGGACATAAGAAGCCAAGTTGCATACAAAATTCAGAAGGAAAAAAACTCAAACAACTTAAAATGGAAAGCATTCTACTGCATATTGGATTAGTGTGTTGTCAGCCACACTATGTATTGTTGCATCAAAAACAGAGAAAATAGAATCAGAGTTTTAAAAAATCAGCCTGTGGAATTTTCCTTTTTCTGACTCTACTGCAGACTCCTCAGTCATAGAGAGCTGATCAGTCCGTTTCCATGTTTCAGCAGAATGATCAGTACCTGTGGACCTTCCTTCAGTGCTGGAAACCTAAAATGGGCTTCCAGCAAAGCACAGTATTGTTCTTGCTTGACTGTGTAGGGAGTCACTGATAGAAAAAAGAAAGCTTCAGTCCTCTGAAAATCACTACTATTTGTTACACCAGAGTGGTCTGTCCAAAAAGTACTAAAAGTCATGATACAGCCATAGGAAAAGTCCACCAGTTTCTAGAGGCATAAATCAAGGGTCTGGATGTAGAGACACTATGATAGCTCTAATTTTGAAGTGTAGGCATTTCCTTGTCTCCCTTGCCTTCAATGTAAGAGGAATGGCACAAGAAAGAAGTAAATTCCTGAGGCATCCAACTAGCTGTAGGAAGGATTCAAGAGCCAATTCTCCAAGGGGTGGAGGAATCTTCTAGTGTTGGGATGATTTATGCTTGAACATCACTTGGTAGATCTTCAAAAACCAAAAAATATGCTTGCTCAACCTATATGTTTTTCTGGAATCATTATGCTGGTCTGGTTGATTTGGTATTTTCCATCCCTAACTTCTACAAATAAGATTATGTCCAGCTCAGTTACAAAGTCCCAAACTTCAGGAGGGTTTTTTGCTGTTTGTTTTCATTTGTTTATTTGTTTTTAACCTGATTTGAAGATGGGATTAAATCTTGCTTTTAAGGCATGGGTCCCACTTAACCTCAAAGAAGACAAATTTTTTTTCCCCCAAACAGTAATAATTAATAACACATTTCTTCAGGCAGAAAACACGCATGGAAAATCTTTATGATGAACATTTAGGTTATTAGCATAATAAAACAGGGGAACATGGCTGAAATATTGTCAGCCCTTACATAATTAATGCTATAGAATGCATCCTGCTACTGTATCTGTCTGTAATCCTTCATACCCCCAAGCTTATAAGATATAATTCTTTAGCCATGTAAGTATATGTTTAATAGATACAAATTTTGTACATTCTGCATTTTAAATATTAGAAACTCTTTAAAGTATCTCACTGCACACCACAATAACTCTTTGTCATTCTTTTTCACCAGTGCACAATTTTATCGGTGAAGTTCATGGAAATATTAACAACCTCAAGAAATTTCTATCTGTTTTTATCACTGACAAAGCAGAGGATTTCAGCTTTACCCTAGAATGACACATAAACACTATTATTTACAAAAACAACAAAGAGAGGTAGCAGAAGAACGTCTCTGATGCCAATCAATTATATGGCATGTAGTTTAACAACAGAATAATAATCTGGAATGGGGAAGTTTATTATGAGGCAAAAACATGTTGGTTCCCTACTAAGGCTGCTGTTAATGTATGTAAAGCATAACAAAAAGAGCCTTCCTGAAAAAATAAGAACAGCTTCTTCAGCATGCACACAGAAATTACTTGTAGTTACCTCTATCAGCAAATGCTGCCATTTCAAAATGAATTTATTGTTCTTCTACCTCTAGTAAATAATTATTGTATTTTGCACTCACAAAATTTGTTTTGTCTCTCAGTCTCTTCATGGAGAGCTTTTTCCTGTTTCTTAGTGATGAAAGTTTAAATAATTTTAAATAATAGTAGTAAGAAGGAATCAAACCTATGCTTATCTTTTCTAATGCAGAGCTGCAGTGCTATACATCCCAGCAGTACTACTGAAATTAACAGAAAATCTGAGGGACAAGGACATCAAGAGTGATACCTATCAGAGAATGTAACTAAAGAAGTCTTTAGCAAAGAAATTTTTGGAAGAGCAGGAATCCCCATTTGACTGCATGTTTTTCAGTCGTCTATTTTTTTCCTAACCTTCACCCACTTAACATCCAGAATGTTCTCTGCTGATTCTTCCATCACTTTTGACCTCAACTTAGCCAGTTAAAGTATTTTTTTTACTTGCCAATACTAGAGACGCTAGTTCAGAACATTTCTCATATTCTCAAACCCCACTGAAATCCCACACTAAAAGATGTGGATTTACTGAGCTACCACCTTCATTGAGAATCACAAATGAATCAGAGCCAGATGAAGGGGCTGAACAGCTGGGTTTCAGTCTTTCCAGTGTGCAAAGCAGATTTTCCTATATAAAAATTCAGGCCACAATACACCTTGCTGCTTAGTGAGAGGTGTGACGCTTCAGTCATTACTGAGATTTGCACATGCAATATGATAATTGCAAGATTAGAAATTACTTTTGAAAGTTAATCTCATATAGTGTGAGGAAATGCTGTATTTTAGCAGACACTGCAATCAGAAAAACAGCTGATTTTGCAAGTACCAGTTTGGAAGTACAGTACTGACAGTTACAAAAAAATCTTTTTTTGACTTCTAAAATGAGAGACTTGCTGTGGATACCATTAAGAGACAAGAAACACAGTAAACCAAGATATAATTTCTTTGATGTCACTTCTCTGACCATAGCCTAACATTAGAAATGAGATTTCGGAATAAAGAACATCCAAAATATTATGTGAAGTGAAACATCTACAAATTATTACAAGGAAAAATTTACTTTATTAGAAAGATATGTCCTTTGATCAGTGTTAATGAACTGTACGTGAAAGGTATGGATTTCCAAGAAATGATGAAAAGTACAATGTTGGAGGAATGTAATAATGTGTCAGGCTTTTTGCCACACACTCCTTGCTTAGCAGAAAATTAATGACTTATATGACCGGAAACTGTTATTTTAAGATTATTATTTTTGAAGCGCTTTTAATTATTCCTAATCAAATTACTTTACTATGGACACAAGCATACAAACTGTTTCATTCACTTTGTGTTTATATTGCTCCCTGAGCTCTGAAACCTGCAATCCAGCTACAGTACAGCACTCCCAGAGTGCCAGGTTAAATGAGTCTTCCCACAAATATGTGTCCATCAATTAATCAGATTTCCTAATAATAACTTGCTTTTACTGTGATCACAATGTTTGAAAACAAGCAGTCTGAGGATAGTGGATTAAATTTACCTCTCTGAGGGCATGAGAGTGATGGCTCATATTGCTGAGAAAGTGATTGTTCATATTTTTGCTGTGGGAAAAAAAAGTGGATGAGTGGTTGCTAATAGTGGTCCGTCTTTCCTTATGTGTGTTCCAGTAAGTAGAAAATTTAAATATATCTGCACTCCATGACAAAAAATAGGGCACACAAAAAGTATTTCTGGAACTCAAGAAACCCTACTTTTTTCTGTTCACATATCATACACACCAACTAATATTTACATCAATTTTATTCGAAACCCTTGACAGGGCTGGTTTCTGTGAGAAGCTGCTGGAAGCTTCCTCCATGTCCAGCAGAGTCAATCCCGGGCAGGTCCAAAGACAGATGTGCTGCTGGTGAAGGCTGGGCCAATTATAAGTGATGATAATATTATCTTGTGATAACAGATAATCTTGTGATAACAGATTTAACAAGTAGTTAAAAGAAAAGGTTATTGCACAGTTGTAATTGCAGCCAGAGGAGAGCGGGATGAGAACATGTGAGAGGAACAACTCTGCAGACACCCAGGTCAGTGGAGGAGGTGCAGGAGATGCTGCAGGCACCAGAGTTGGGATTCCCCCGCAGGCCGTGGAAGACCATGGTGAAGCAGCTGTGCCCATGCAGCCCATGAAGGACCACAGGGATACAGGGATCCACCTGCAGCCTCTGGAGACCCATGCTGACCCATGCTGGAGCAGGGGGATGCCTGAGAGGAGGCTGTGACCCTGTGGGGGGCCTGTGCTGGAGCAGGGTCCTGGCAGGGACCTGCAGACACATGGAGAGAGGGACACATGCTGGAGCAGGTTTCCTTGTAGGACTTGTGACTCCACGGGTGAACCATTCTGGAGCAGGCTGTCCTTGAAGGATTGCACCCCATGGAAGAGTGACTCATATTGCAGCACTGCGCAGAGAGCTGTTGCCCATGGGATGAACCCATGATGGAGAAGTTCATTGAGAACTGTCTCCCGTGGAAGGGACCCCATGTTGGAGCAGGACAAGGACTCCTCTCCCTGAGGAGTGGCAAAAACAATGTGTGACTAAATTGACCATAACCCTCATTCCCTCTCTCCCTACACCACTCGGGAAGGAGGTAGAGCTGGGAAGGAGGGAGGAGTGGGGGAGGGTGTTTTCAAGGTCTTATTTTACTTCTCATTATCCTGCTCTGATTTTGTTAGTAATAAATTCAATTAATATTTCCAATTCAAGTCTGTTTTGCCCATGATGGTATTTGGTGAATGATCTCCCTGTTCTTAACTCATGAACCTTTTGTTGTATTTTCTCTCCCCTGTCCAGCAGCAGAGGGGAGTGATAGAGGCTTTGGTGGGTGTCTGGCATCCAGACAGGGTCAATCCACCACTGTACATGAAGTTACTGACCTCAAGATGTGCCTCTGCAGCTTTGTAGAACAGAAGTAGGAACATTACCAGGGGCTGATGCCCTAATTATTCCAGAGTTCAGCACCACCACTGTGAGCAAAACAAAAGTGCTGTGAATTTACTGCAAAAATGTTTCTAAACTCTTGGCAAGCCTTATGGCAAAAAAGGTTTTTTAACACTGAAATGCAAATTTTGAGGAAACATCTGTTGTCTCTGAAGATAGAGGCTGACAAATGAATTGGTGAAACATAGAGTTATCTTCCTTTTGGCTTTAAGGAGAGTTCTTCATGCCTTTCATGTAATATATTTTTTTAAATTTTGGTTCTACATGAAAGCTGATCTAATTTAACAACCCTTCCAGTAAAAGGCAAAATCCTGTTGTGTCCCTTCCTTTACTCACTTTTTCTTCCTCTCCTGTTTTCAGCACTAGCATTCTTGCCTTCTTCCCTCCCACTGGCTGGGCTGCACAGCTGAGCCTGAGTCAGTTCACCAAAGCTATCAGCAGAAGTGAATCACTTCCACATGAAGCTGATAAGGGAAGTAAAAGTCTTTGCCATATCAGCACAAGATACTCGCTTTAATTCTTCACACTTTTTTTTTTTTTTAATACACACATATATGTATGTATATATAATGTTGAAGTAATCCCTCTATCATATTTACTTGTCATTGGTCAGTCAGCTTAATCATCACAGAAAAGCCTATGGCAACACCGAAGGGTCTCCTTCCATTATTATTTTCTTCTCTCTTCTGGAGATATCCATATCTATCAGAGAATGTAGCTGAATGTCAGTGTTCCTGCTATTAACCATATAATATAAGAGGTCCTTAATTCATCCTGTCAAAGCTGTTTACCTGCCCCACTAGTTGGAAGTGGAAATTTTATAACACTGTTTTTGAATAGTGGGTGGTGATAAAAAATACCAACAGACATGAAATAGAGGAACAGCCTTTGGTGTGAGTTAACACAGAAGTTTGAATTCCTGCTGATTGGGTTTACTGCTTGTGTGCTACTTAGTTGCACATGATTTTCATAGTGGGCATCAAAGAACACTGAAAATTCAGGCTCAGATCGTCAACCTTTTCAAATCTGTAATACACAGTGTCATTCATCAGCTGTTGCTTTTAATTGCTGGGTGTTGGTCACTCAGACACACAGTGAACAGTAAGAAAGAAACCTCTCAACAAAATCCATCAGGAATGTTACTCTGGTAGAAGAGTTTGTTTAAGTGTTGCTGTTAAGTACAAAAAGAAATAGTCAGACATAAAGGAGACGGAAAACCTACAGTTACATACAATGGCTGATTAACGTTACTGTAAGGAAAACTCTTTAAAAAACTATGTGTTTATCTCTATTTTTTTTCTCATAAACGCCTGTGTATCAGAGTGAGAAGAAAAATGAACAGAAACACAGGGCTCTATTAACAAGAAGAAATTTAAAATGCCACAAACCAGTTTTGCAAGAGCATTCCAAAATGTACCCACAGATATTCATGGCTACTTCAGGAAAATGTTGTTTACCATTCTGAGGAGAACCAAGGGAAGAGAACCTTGCTTCTTCTTTTTTTTTCAGGGTTTTCAGTGGGAGACGCTTGACCATTTACTCTCCATTCCCTGCACAGTAAAGGAGCACCAGGAATACTCAGAGCAGAGAGCTAGAACTTCTGGGACAACAGGACATGAACTGGACCATGGATGGTGCTTCCAGGCAAGAAGCATCTGTAACTACTGCGTAAATTGTAGAACGGCAAAATTTAAAAATCACATCTTATCCACAAGCATTTTACCTCCTTTTTGCTGTAAAAAAGGAGGCATCTCAAAGTAAGCACCAACAGGTAAGAACAAAGTTAGAAAGTGATAATTTTATAAATGACACTTTTTTTTCCCCTAGCTTGACAAGATTGTTGAAAAGGCATCCTTTCAGGTACGGTATAAGTAGGCAGTTGTAGTGGTTTGACTCAACCCATGACAGCAGTAAATCATTGTTTCAGCTCAATTCATCGTGAAGGAGCAAATCTGCACTGCAAAATAGTTGAAACCACTGGTTAAAAGTCCAGTAATTTAAGTAAAGATGATCAGATTTTGTTATTTTCAAATGGACATGTTACAGAGAGGGACAGAGAGAGAAAGAGATTCCTCTCCTCTTCTGTTAAATCATGTGAGCAGGCATCAGTCTGGTCATAGAACATGGCCTCTATCTCCTCTCCCATTAAAATACAACTACTAAGGCTGTAGCAGAATGGGAAAAATGGGGAAAATCCCAGAACCTGAGGAAAGTAAGACAAAATAACACTGAAGACTTGCATTGGGATAAAATGTCTGGATGCCCTAAAAGTACTATTCACAGGAAGAAATGCAAAATGATTGTTGAATAATTTTAACAAATTCTAATGCCAAAACAAGGTGGAAAATCACATATTGGTCATTCTGTATAGGAAAAAAATCCTCCATCACTCCTCCACTCCTATGAATGCTAATGGAAGCTGGTTGATGTTAATTTCACATTACTTTGTTGCTCGTTTAAGTAATTAATCTAAGCTAGTAATCTAGATTTCCTCTGCAGGCAGCGAAGAGGGAGCAGAACCCTTACTCCACAATGAATCCTATCCTAAAAATTTATATCTATAATGGGTCAGAGGAATAACAGAGGCAAACAATAATTACTTTCATGTCGCGGGGTGTGTCCACACCCGGAGCTGTCCCTCCGGTGAGCCGGCTCCCTGTCCCCGCCGACACCGGGACGGGTATGGCTTAGTCTGAGGACAGACTCCGCCGATCCTGTGGGCTTCTTTTCCTCGCTCCTTTGGATCCACTCCTGTGCTAAGCACACCAGCAGGCATACGACAACGGCGAGAAGGAAGAGAGGACTCTGAGAGGGGATTGCCAAGCAAGTTTATTGGGGACCCTGGCTGGGCCACCTCACCCTGCTTAATCTGCCTCTGCAGAGCCCCAAACAGTGCTCGGACACACTCTTATAAAGGGGGGTGGAGAAAGGGACAGGAGGTGAGGAAGGACCAATGGGGTAGGTTCAGGGGATGGCTTAAGGAATGAAAGACACTTCTGGGAACCAATTCTCAGGAGAGGGTAGGGATTTCTGGGAGACACAGCCAATCACTCGACGCCCAGCCTAAGACTTTCTAGAAGCTAGGCTGGGCCCCGAGATGACAGACATGCCTCCCAGGGAAGGGGGAAGGCAAGGGACACGCCTCGAGGGAGGAACAACCAGGGGACATATCATCGGGGGATATAGGAAGGGGGTACATGGAATGAACCAACTGGGATACAAAATGTGAACTGAATATGAAATATAAACGCAAACAAAAGGCATCGCTACACTTTCAGACGGCCACACCTTGGAAAGAGATGCCCAAAAATGTTTTCTTACCTGGATGACTAAATACAGGTTTCAAGCTTATACTTAGTAGTATCTTTTACAGTTTTTCCAGCTTTGGTGTTTCAACATTCCTCATAATTTTTAAGTATTTACTTAATCCTTGAGGCACAAAATGCAATAGGATGATAAATAGTTTAATCTAGGCATTTTACTTTTCGTATGGGATGGATAGCAACAGCAGAAAAGAATAGCTTAGTGTGTAAAATGGGTGGAAGCTTCTGAAAGCTATCACCTGTGCTCCCTCTAACCCTCATGCAAATCACTGGAGACTGATTTTCCCCACTATAACTTAGCCATAAACCATTTTTAACGTGAATAGTAAATAGAATATATTGTCCCTTGATTTCTGACATTCCAACTGTTTTTGATGTTTTCCAGTGGCTCAACATGAGGATATTTGCATTTTTGATTTTATTTGTTTTTAAATAAAACCACATTGTGAAGCATAAACTTTAGAAAAAGACAGATTTAAGATTGTCTTTGCCCATTTTGAATTCTCTACATACAGATTTTCATAGTTTTTTGCTTTATTTTTTCACAGCCCAACTTTCATTAGTTTCAGTTGGAGCTGCATTTTTTGCAAATGAAACCTTTGCTGTGACAAGATAAGCACGAAGAAAATGAGGAATATCTTTCCTCTCAAAAGTCTGGTTTAAGTGACTTCCTGTGAATCGTATGGTAATCTTGGGACAGACGATGATACAAAATGCATTTTCTAAGCCAGCATTACGTTCCTTAACTGTAGGAATAAAGCCCACTGAAAAACAGATTGCTGCTCCAGTGTTGGTATATAACTGAAATTATAAACTTGCATGATGAATTGCTGAGTGCTCAGAACAAAAGATTTCAACTACATCAGAAAGAAAATGTACTTCCTGAATTTATTATCCAAGTGTTCCACAAAGGTAATGACCTTACAAGAAATATGTTTTGTCAAATAAACAATTTTTGTGCAAAGCCCAAATTATTTTAACTACTCAATAATGTTAACTAGTTTGGCCTTTTAATTGCCTTGAGTCCCACATTTTTAATTTTATAACTTGAAAATGCAAGATGAAGGTCTTAGTCATATTATGACTAAGTTGACATCCACAACTATTTTCTGGGATCTTGTTCACTGTCTGAACATAAAAATGCAGGTTAGGATCATATAATTAATGACTTTATTATAATGCCTATAAAAAAGGACACTGAGTTAGTATTAAACAGTCAGCATTATTTATGGTATTTCCCAATTTTAAGTCATACTTTTTCAACATTAATATCTATTTTTTTTGTCCCTGTGAAAAAGGAAAATAAGTAACCACTTAAATCTTCTTTTTCTACTTAAATGTAGTCATTAACACCTTGATGATAAGAGGCTGCTTTCTCTCTTATTTCATAAAGAACTGATGACTAATGAGGAATTGTTAGTATTATGGTAATATGTATAATTCTGTAATACGAAGAAATTATAGGCTTTTATAATTACACTTCAGTGTTGTACAAATCATCACAATAACAAACTTTTGTTCAGCATTATAAACTTAATAAGCTCTACTGACACATGGTAATGGCTTAAAAATGTGTTAAAAGTAATGTAAGGCACTTGTGCTGTTTCTGATTGATATACTAATAAATCATTACAAATATTCCCCCCCAGTTCTCATTTGGATTAGATAAAGAGCATTGTGTTAGACAGCAAGAAACTTTAGTTAGCTTAACTGTGTTGAGAACAATTGACTGACTTGAACTTAGTTGAGCACAGTTGGTGCTGTACTACTACAAACTACAAAGTAAGTATTGCATGGAAGAGTAAATTACCTCTGATGCCAGCAGTATATATAAAATAGCAGCTCAAGGGAAAATTTAAGCTCAGATTTGGACTAAAAGTCATTACTTGGGCAATTCTCCTACTGATCTGAATCTGAAGTTTTCACAAGTAATTTGTTTCTTGTTACAATAAATAGGTCAACTCCAGTTTCATCTCCAGGACTCCATGGATCATACACAGTAAAGGATAATGCATATGATCTGGACTTCTCATGTCCAGTCTTATTTATGGCAACTGCATACTTAAAAAATGTAGAGGTACAAAAAGAGATAATTAATTGGGCTACAAGGGGATGTTGCTAAAGCTTATTAGCTTATTGCACAAATTAATAATTAGTAATGAAGGAATACTTACAGGAAGAATATGGGAACATGTGTATTGCTACTCCGTCTGGTGTCTCAAGACTTCAATAATTTGGCTATTTGCAAAGATAGGCATGTTTATTCCTATTTGTAACTTCTGGCAAATTAAGTTCTTTAAAAACATTCTCAAATGAAATCTTACAGAGCTCCTTTGGCTTCCTGACCTACAAGAAATTTAGAAGCCTTGTTACCTGCATTTCTGTAATTTCTTAATGTACCTTACTATTTTCAGTGAAAGACATTCAAAGTGTTTTCTTTGCTGCTTTGGATACAGGGCTGTTTCAGCTTTGTATTTCCTCCTCATACAGTTCCTAAAACTTAGAATTAAGATTTTGGTTTTAACTTCAAAACATTACAGCTTCCAAAAGAAAGGGATGATGGCTAGCAGCTGGCTTTAATGTGGCTTAAGAGTGTTCGAGAGGCTTTACTGAGTAAGCTCGGGTACCTAGACTTCTTGCTACTTGAAAGCTCCACAGGACTTAATTCTCCTAGCCTTTCATTGTCACCTTATTTCTGTTATAAATCCCAGACCTTCTTTGTAATTAATTGTGCAAATGAATAATATCAGTGTAGAGATAGTGTTCTTGGGCCAAAAGCAATGGCTGTATTTCATGCACTCCTCAAAAGTGGCTATCCACCACCACAAGAACAAAGAAAATGAGGTCAACGAAAATCCCTCATTTCCACTTCAAATGAGAGCTAGCTATAAAGAACAACTTTAGCCCGCAGCTTCATTCCTACTTTTAAAATTCATCAAAGAGAGTTCTGTTAAAATACTGTGCAATGATATTAGCAGTATTAATAGGAAATAATTATGAAGAGAAATAATACCTTTTCTTAAACAGGTCCTGATATAAAGTACCAATGCTACCAGTGTAAAAGCTTAGCCCTCCTGGTATTCAGTGCATTATTAAAAGAATTTTTATTAACTAATTCAAGAAAGAAATATGATGAATGTCTCCTTCCAAGTTCCATCCCTATCTTTCATTACAGTAGTATCTGGTAGTAGAAAGTGTTTCTGGCAATATTTATCTGCATATAATGCATAAAATTTTTAAGATATAAAAAGGTCTGTATTGAGGATGGCTACTTGATACACACCACGAATATCATAACATTTGCTGCCTCAATTTAAAACTAAACCTAATAGTTCCTCTAGTTCTTTTGATCTTATAAACATGAACTTATATGGGCCAAGTTCTCAGCAGAGGAAGTTGTCATAGCTCCATCAACGACAATTTATAAGTCATCTGCCAATCTGACCCTGTACTTTAATCTGTCATTATGGTCTCAGACATTTGTGTCTCAGGGTTCTTTTTATCACCTTTGTCTTCTTTTTACAATAAATGTAAAATAAGGAATTTCATTTAGTTGACATAATTTACATAGCTAACCCTTAAAAACTTGTTGAGTTCACGGGTACTCTTATGATTCCTTGATGAGTATGTTGTCAGCACACACGCCATGATAGCATGCTGGTAGTACCAATGTCTATTTTCCTATTACTATTTACATTTCAGCTGACAGGGTTTTTTCCCAGCCCCAACCAGGATCAAAGCTCTCTCAGCCTAGGTAAAAATCTGATCTAAAGCACATACAGTTTAAGAAATGCAATGGGTGGGATCTTGCTCATATGAATTACAAATAGCAGCATTATTCATCTGCATCCTGGTGGCAAGTAACTCCAGAAAACAAGTCTTGGCATAGACTTAAATTTCCTATGTTAAACAGAGAATTTGAGAGCTAAACCAGGTTGAGGCAGCATCAGAGAACAGATGCTTTCTGATAGCTAGCTATGGCTCTGATTCAGGAGCATATTTAAACACAGATATGTTTAAAGGTTTTGCTGCACAGGGGTGAATGTAAAGCTGTGCTTAGAGCTAAACATTGGCTGAAGCATCCTGCTTAACTGTATGTCTACGACCAGGACCTCTCTGCAGTCACATTTTTTAGCACTGCTTTAGGGACTGGTGCTGGGGTATATTCTGTTTTGATTATCTGACCATTATCTGTCAGGATGGGAAGATCCATCAGATAGGAAATCAAAATCTTTTAATTTTGCTGTACTGTGACTGTGTTAAAGGTAGAAAATCTCTGAGTCTGGCAGTAAACTAAGACAGAAATCACCCTAGACATGTGGTGCTGTTGAGACGGACGCGACACACATGAACCACTCACACCAACTCCATTCAGAAGGCTAAAGAAAAAACTTTATTGTACAAGTCTCCATTTACATAGTCTCTTGGCACTCGTGCTGTGTCCCCATAGGCTTCTACATTAACA